>APFE030648657.1:171574-191777 GCA_000404065.3 Pinus taeda | reverse complement strand
AAGGAGATATGCTAGAGGCTTGAGGTGGGACGGATCCAAAAGGAGGCTGTGGTTGGAGCCTGCAAAGGTTTCTCAGGTGATATTACTCTTTTTGTACTTTCTATTTGTCTATAATAAAGAAACACGTCTTGATTCCCGATATGCTTCTTATTTATGTTTATGATGTTCATGTTTGAATTTCATGTATGAATGGATGTCTAAAAGTTCATAACCAACTTCCTTCTTGTATAACATAAAGATGATTTTTGTATAAATCTTTGTCCATATACTGCTGCATTCTTTGGAATTGTTGGTTTTTCAGGGCAAAGGTGCGAAAGGGACATGAAGAAGGGTTTGGACCTTTGAGGAACTACCCGAACGTAGGACCTAAGGTACGTCCTTCTTACTTTAGAATTAGATTTTGCTAGCATAATGGCTGTGTGTGTGCATGTTTCTTTGTTTAGACAACTTTCAGTCTGCTAGGGTTCCACCTAAAAGCCCTAGGGGATAAAATCCCTCAACAGTAAGATTATTTGCATCCATCACAAAGTTACATGCATGTCCATAAAAATTAACTAACTATCAAAGAAAAACAAATGGATTACCTGAAGCCTCCATGTAGATTTGCTAGAGAGCACAATGAATCTACGTGGAAGTCCCCTGAGCTAGCTCCAGATCAAGTCCTGCACATAGAAGAAACAAGCGTAATCACAGCATACAACCTTGATAACTAATACATGAATACATAAAAGACATCTAGTTACATACAACTAAGCTACTCATGCTAAAAGGTATTAGACAAACAAACAAATGAATGATAGTACCAAGACCACGGAGTAGATAGTACAATTGTAGTTCTATATTAATGTCGGAAGATTGATTACAACCATCTATTGCATGAGCCTTCCCTTACCCGTCCAGCTTCTCTATCTCTCTCCCTTCTTACCATGTATGCTATCCTTTCAAATGATATAACACCTATCACCATATCCCTAACTTTGCTTATGTAGCAATTGAGTTAGGGTTTCTAAGTTCCTCCATGAGTTCCTTAAGGTAAAAGCAATGAAGTTGCGATGCTTTTCAGCTCTTTCCCATTTGCATCCTTCATTAGGATTAGAAATCCCCCAAATAGGTCAAACATGAGATGTTTCCCTGCTCTTCTTCAGTAGATTTAGGAGCAAATATCTAGATATTTATGAGTCAATTCGCTCCTTTGCCCTTTATAACTTCATTGGGATCCACTAACGTTGTTCCCGAACTAACAACTAGAGTAAGTAGGGTCACTAACACACCCTTAAGCTTACTAAGAAGCTTTATAAAGCAGGTTGATAGTGTATAGCCAATGTTAGTGTGGAAACAAGGCATGTGATCTTGGTCTTTGCTTCAACTATCATTTCTTTCCCCTTTGAGCTGACGAGGGGCTCAATTTGTTGTATAACAGATGCCCTCTAAAGCGTGAGATCAGAGGTTGTGACGATGGCTGAAATACTTTACTTAACTATAATTTTATTTCTTCGACAAAAAGAGAGGGAGGATCGGAGCTTCAGGTGGTACGGGAAACCTGATACAACACATATATATAAAACTACTAAATTCATGTCTCGAGTCAGGAATTCCCATGCTTAGTATCTATGTCAGAGTGATTTTCTCATAAAAGAGATATGACGATGTTGGCCACCGATAAGTACAATGTGGATTCGGTGTCATAATAGGATCATTCAAATGAGCTATCTTCAAAAAAACAATATATGCAACTTGGAAAGGAAGCAAGGCTAATTGATGCAAGCCTCAACCCAAGGTCTTGATTTTCACTTCACCGAACATCATAGATCGATACATGTGAATATATGTGTTGATGTCGAACATGCACAAAATCATCTGATTACCAGTCAATAATGGAGACCATTAACAGACGTGAGGAAGGCCACCAATAATGGTGATGGTCTCCAATATGCACAGTACAATCTAATGAGTGCAAAAGATGTTTGTGTCATCGAACACCCGTAGAATCGCTTAACCAGGAGCCAATAATGAGAACCCCTGATCAAACACAAGGTGACCTACTACTAATGTCTACAAGTACCAAGGCACTAAATGTGTTTCTGGGTTGTCTTCCTAGATAGAGTGTTGAAATCGATAGGAAGGTACTTGTCGAAAGGTAGGAAATAATGTGTCCTACATCAATTGACATGAAACGGGACAAGAATGATTTGTTTTTTGAGGAATCTTTGAGCATTGAGTCTAAACAATAAAGGGAATGATGAAAGGATATGCTTGATGGGTTGATGGAGGAAACAAAAGTTTAACCCTTGAAAAATAGAAGGCACGACAATGGTTTTAACCTTGTAGCACTAGACTCATGAATATCAAAGAGTGTTAGGATACAAAGATGCAAGAACATTGAGGTATTTAGGCTAAACTCATAGGATGGTAGGCTTCATATTGAGAGGTCATCACAAGGAAGGTTTATCTAAGGGAGTGCCATGTTCAAGGGAATGATTGCTGCCAAAGCGTGCTTTCTAATACTGAATGCAGTTGTATTGTCTACTTTCCCTGTCTGATTAGTTTAGTGAGTCCAGAGGGGTAAACTTGTTGATCTTTTCATATTTTAAGAGTTTGAAAAGGACTGTGAAAAGAGTGACTCTATGCCCTATCTGATTACTTTAATGAGTCCAGACAGGCAAACTTGTTGATCTTTTCATGTTTTGAGAGTCTAAAAAGGAACGTAAAAAGAGTGACTCTATATATTGTTTGTGCAATTTAATGATTCTAGAATAGACAACTCGGTGGTCTTTTCATATTTAGAGAGTCTGAAAAGATCATAAAGAATGACTCCATGGTGGTCCCTTTGTCATAGTTGTTAACCGAGTGCGACAAAAGGTTAATAGTATACCAGGATCGATTACTTTTCTATGAGTGAATATATTGAATCCAGATAAAGGGAAACCTATGTTCAATAGATGTTGACCTCATTTTGTTACAAGTATGAGGAGAGGACTAAACTCGTTTGTCATTGTGAATTTTTAATGAGTCACGCAATGACAAACTCAATACCTTCATCAAATTTAACGGGTCAAATGAAGAAAACTAAAGGTATCTTTTTCAGTTTATTGAGCAAGGATAAAGAGGTAAAATAACTATTCATTCCTTATTTGTAGATTTAACGAGCCCGAAGAAGGGGAAAAACTTAGGGATTTTTCGATTTAGAGCGAGAAATGGTCCCAAAAAAGAAAGTGCTCTTGTTGCTGTCGTAGATTTTTAACAAGCCCATTGACAAAAACTTAGAATTTTTCAGTTTAATGAGTGAGAAAAGTACTTAAAAGAATGCCTGGATCATCTTTATAAATTTTTAGTGAGCCTAAAGAAGAAACTCAGGGTTTTTTCAGTTTTATGAACGAGAAAAAAATGCCTAAAAAAATGCTCTAATGCTCTTTTTCAGTTTAATGAGCTAGAAAAAGAGTGAAAAAGAGTTACTCATATCGTCATCGTATGTGTTTAACGAGCCCAATGATGACAAACTTGAGGATTTTTCAGTTTTTTAGAGTGAGAAAATATCCCATCAAAGAAAATCACTCTTTGAGAATTGCATGCAAATTTTACTACTTTTCATTCCTGAAGTTACTTTCATCAAAAGTGGAAAAAGTATAAAAAGTAGCAATTCCTATCCATATGGGTTCATGCATGATAAAAAATCATGGGGAACGGGCTACTTTCTCTTTAATTATTTCAAAAAACCGTGTCTCCAAAAATAAATATAAGGAAGTGTTTTGAGCTTTCACATTCATTATTATTTGAGAATTGTGAGAGAATTTTGGAGTTAAAGAGGAGTAGATTCTCCGCAGACCATTACAGGAGATCCGAGTGACCATTCAACATGTCATCAGTCCTAGGTAGAGGCTAAAACCTTTCTCTATGTATTTATAACCTTTCTCGACAGTTTCAAGGCTGGATTTTTGCAGATCTGAGGTGCCCTAAAGCAATGTTTGTGTACTAATGCCCTCCAGCTAGCCTGTAGGGAGCGTTAAACACCCTGTATGACCTACTAGAGGGCATTAATCCTCCCTGTGTACAACTGGGGGGAGCATTAGAGCTGAAGGGTGCAATTTAAAATCTCATGCAAGGATTCCTGAAGCTATTTTGCCCCATTTTACAGTTTTTAGGGTTATTTTCTACAGGTTTCAGGCCATAATGACTAGTCTATGGAGAGAACGGGCCCATGGTAGCCAGGAATTGCTAATGTGAAATGATCTAGCATGCATAATTGCATTGCACCGCTACGGTTTACTGAAGTATGCGAAGATGGAGCTAATTAAATGGTAGGATGATTTATTGTGATAGATTATCCAGTGCTAGGATGAACATGAGCAAGTGTTTAGGATTGCAGACCGTGATGACATATACATTTTGTCTGGTCTCTCCTACCATGGGGCACAGGCAAACCTCATGGTGGTAGGCCAGATCCATGATCTACCCTAGAGCTAGTGCAATCCTACTGCATCCCTAAGAGAGGACTAGTTAGCAGTAGAGTCCCCATAGAGAGGATAAGGTCCAGGTATATGAGGGAAATTTTATGGTTAATTGTGTGGTTGGCAGGGTCAAAGAGTCCCCACATTGCAACAAAGGCCCAACTATTTCTTATAGTTGACTATGTCTAGCCACATATGTTCAACTGGTGTGAAGTAGTGCTTCACCAATTGAAGGCAGAGTTAACGGCATACAAGACTCATAACCAACACATTTTTGGGTATGGTTCTCTCATAGTTTCATTCATGCTTGAGAGGGTACCTGTTATACACCCAAGGATGAGCTTAGGTCCCTGTGATCTGAGGGAGCCGAGGTAGGGGTGATGGTCATCACTTGATCCTCACAGAGGGGGAGGACTAATCCAGCATTTCTTCGAGAAATATTTATTGCTGTGGCTTCGTGGCCAAATTGTGATGATTGATGACTATGCTTATGAGGGCATGGACTTCACCAGCGACCCTGACTTGATGCTGCCGCTCGGGACCAACTGGGGTCCTCAACGTGAGAATGATTTTTGAAATTACTTCAAGTATTTTTTATGTTTTGAATGCTTATGTAATGTTTCTGTAGGAGAAATAAGTATTGACATGAATCTTTGTTTTTAACACAGATGTAGTGCCATTATGACCTGCAGGCGAACCCCTCCATATGTGATGAGGAGGCCAGCTACCTACTGGGGGGGTGATTCTGATAGTCTTTGTGAGGTTCTGAGGAACCTGGAGGGCTTGAGCATGGGTGTCCCCCCTTCCTATGAGGGAGATTCCCACTCATATGCAGTAGCACACGGTCGGTGTACCTGAGCGGTTCATGGCTCCTCTTCGGAGTATAGCTAGAGTAGTTTTAGCATTTCAGGAGCAATAGGCTCTTTTTAGCAAGTGTTTTTGTGTAGCCAATTGGTGTTTGTAGCTAGGCTTAATAGCCATTTTGTAATGAAAACATCCAAGTTTTGGAATATTTCGATGTAAAAGACTAGATTTTGATATATATATATTATATATATATACAGATATTTTTGGTATTTTAATGGCATAAATGTTTTTTTAAAATTTTTGTAAAATTTTTAACTCATTAAATTTTTACTTTTCATGCATGCTACTATAGTGAATGAGACAGATGCCAATATAATACATAGTTAGCTAATGAATCAACAACTAAGTTAAATTCTCTAGGAATGTGTTCATATGTGATTATTTCAAATTGACGTTCCAAGAGTCATACCCTTAAATAATAACATGACAAGGTTGGATTGTGAATGTGATAACGATTTGTGAATTGCATAACAACTAGGTGGGAGTCTAACCTGACCACTAGATTGGAGATGTCCCTTGATGATGCTTCTATGAGAAGTGAAATTACGGACATGTACTAAGCAATATTGTTGGTGGCGGTACCAAGAAAGACTCCTCCAAATCAAAATAGTTCCAACTCAGGTGTGTAGATGACCCAAGCAGTTGATGCAATGTGTCGTGTGTGATGACTGGCACCATCCGTGTATCCTACGTATGCTAAGGGTAACGAAGACATATGCATTGCGAGAAGGATGTATGAGACAAATAATCCAATAAATATCAAAGAAATCCAATCACACCAAAATGGGAAGAAAAACTTATAAATACATAAAATTACAAAGCATATGCCTAGTGAAATACTAGGCATAATACATTTTCAGATAGAGCCCATTTCTGGGCTTGGTGAGTGGGACTCTTTCCCAGTCCTGCAGTTCATATGCCCCTTTTGAGAGGACTTTCTTGACGACATAGGGACCTAGCCATAACAGTTGAAGTGTTCCTATCCCCAAGAGGTCATGTTTTTTATCATAGAGCAAAACAAGGTATCCCTCTTGGTAAGAACGAGGTTTGAACTTTTTGTCATATTGGGTTTTTACCCGGCGCTTGTGAGCCTTGAGTGCCAATTCAGCATCTTAATGAGTTTCGTCCAATTGATTAAGGTATAGTAAGCATTCTTCTTTGGTAGTATTGTTGGGCAGGAGTTAAATGCTTATTTGCAGGCAAGGGATCTGATACTCGATGGGTAAAACTGCTTCCAGGCCATAAGTGAGTTGGAAAGGTGTAAAGCCCATGGAAGTTTTTGCTGAAGTTCAGGATGCCCATAGAGCCGAATATAATATTAGGTGCAAATTGGTTTTATGATTTCCTACCAACCTATAGATCATGGTTTTTAAGACACCATTGACGGCTTCTACTTGACCATTAGCTTGGGGGTAGTAGGAGGATGATTGATCTTGACTAAGACTAAGAAGCGATGTTAAATCAGACATCATATGGTTCTAGAAATGAGATCCATGGACTGTAATGATCATGTGGGGTACACCAAAATGACAAATAACCTGATTGAACAGGAATAGCACCGCAGTTTCTCCATCGGTTTTGTAGGTGGGAAGGGCTTCGGCCCATTTCGTGAAATAGTCCACAACTACTATGATATAGTTGTGTCAAGCAGAGGAAACAAGATTATAGGTTACAAAGTCTATACCCCATTTGGAAAAGGGGCCAACGAAGATCACTGGGTGCGGTAGGGCCAGAGAAGCATGCATTTTATTTGTGAATACTTGACAAGGATGGCATTGCTTGATGGCATTGGCACAATATTTTTACAAGGTTGGCCAGTAATAGCCTATGTGAAAGATTTTCTGTGCAGTAGATATGCCAGAAATATGATTGCCACATGCCCCAGCATGGAAGTCATTTAAAACATGTTCCGCCTCTTCATGAGTGAGGCAACGCTGAAGAACTGTATCCGCACCATGACGATATAACATATCGTTAATCACTAGATAGTGTCGTGCTTGGTGGTGGATGTGATGACGGTCACCTGTCAATAGTTTGGGGCAGAACCATTGTGCTTGGAGGTAGACAAGAATGTCACCGTACCAAGGGTCAGTGATGTTGATAAGATATTCAGCCTCATCCGAAAGAGGATCATGTATTATCTCGCTAGGATTGACGATGGGAAGGTCCAACAAAATTTTGGCAAAGACTAAGGAGTTCTTTGCCTTGGCAGCTCTGAAATCCAAATCAAATTGTTGGAGGATCATGATCCATTTTGAATATTTTCCTCCAATTACTTGATGAAACAAAATATGTCTCATGGGATTCTCCAAGGCGATGATAGTAGTATGTCACAGCAGGATGTAGTGTTGGAATCAGTTGAAAGCAAAGATGACTGCCAATGATAGATTTTCCACATGTGAATATCTGATTTCAGGCTCATCCAAGCCTTTGGACATATAATAGATCACATATTCACTTTGGTCATCATGAGTTTTAACAAAGACCATTTCGAGGGAGGATGGCAAGGCTGCTGGGTATAGAAGAAATCCACGACCATAGTTGGGAGTGCTAAGGAGTAGCACTGATATAAGCACCTTTTTCAAGGCATCAAATGATCATTGAGCTTGATCATCCCACAGATACAAAACTCCCTTCTTGAGTAGGCACATAAATCCTTTCATCAACTTGGCATAATTTACGATGAACCATCGTAAAATGTGTGCTTTCCCTTGCAAATGTTGGAGCTGTAGAACGGATTGTGGTTTAGGAAATTGAGTAATTGACTTTACCTTATCAGGATCAACCCTAATCCCGTACTTGGAGGAAACAAATCCAAGTAAGCATCCAGACTCGACAAAGAAAACACATTTATGCGGATTCAGGTGGATGTTGTAAAATTGACACCTTAGAAAGATTGCTCTTAAATGGTTTAGGTGTTGCATTCGTTGTTTGGAATGGGTTGGAAGGTCATCCAAGTAAGCTTGAATAATATGCCTGATATCGTGAAATGCGTAGTCCATGGCTCTTTGAAAAGTTGCTCCAGCATTCTTTAAACCAAATGGGGGTTTTTGATAGGCAAAGATGCCCCATGGGTACATGAAGGCCATTTTGTGTTGGTCTTTTGGTTTTATAGCAATCTGGTTGTAAACTGAGAATCCATCCATGAATGAAAATGATTCACAACTGGTGAAGTCGTCGATGATTTAATCAATGAACAGTGTTGGATAATTATCCTTGGGACATGTGGCATTCAAGTCTTGGTAGTTGACACATACGCGGATGGTTCCTTGTTTTTTATTGACATGAACTAGATTGGAAACCCATTCAGTTAAAGCAACATGATAAACAAAACCAGCATGTAACAATTTTTCTACTTCATTTTTTATGGATACTATTTTGTAGGGATGGACTGGTCGAAGCCTTCGATGGATAGGCTTAACATTGTCGTAAATCTCGATCTCATGCTCAACAATAGATGAATCCATGCTGGGCATTTCCTCATATGACCAAGCGAATACATGGCAGAATTCCTTAAAAAGGTACGTGAAACTTGCAATTTCCTCAGGATTGCAATCTTCTCCGATCTGGATGTTTTCCACGATGCCTGTCTTGATAGAAATATCGATGAGCAATGTCTTTGAAATATTTCCCATGTTTCCTTCTACCTCCAAAGTTTGGATGGTTTTATAGGGTGAAGAAACGATTTTTGGTATGTCAGGGGACAGGATTTGAAGAGGCATCGTGTCTGAATCAGATTTCGAAACACAATGGTGAGAATCCTCCCAAGGTTGCTCTTTTAAACTCATGATTTCTCGAATAGCTTCGTCTATAGGTAGGACTTGATTGAGTGGATCGAAATAAGGAGTGTTTATGGGAGGGGCAGTGGTACCATTGGTCGTAACAAAAGTGATCGGAGATGCAAATGTAGATTGAATGACATGGTAGGACAATTCAGCTATTGACAGCAGTATTTATTCTCTGTATGTGTTAATGTTTGAAGGAGCCAGTAGGATCCATGGATCGGTCTGTTCATGAGGAATATATGAAAGCATATTGACCATTTCTGAAACCTTGGGTGGCTAAAGAGGGAAACAACCCATGAGGGAAGAACCCTTCAGTAGACTGGTATTGATACTAATGTATGAGTTAGGTACATCATCTATTAGTGGTACAGATCCACTTGGTAAGAGGGAATAATCAAGGGTGCAGAAAGACAACTGGCCTACTATAACTACCTTCCCATCCAGTGGAAATAGGATGATGCGAAAGAAAGTAGATATGATGGCCGTCATGGCATATGTCCAACTGTGACCCAGCAAGAGATTATACTCGATTTTTTTATCTATGACTTCTATGTCCACTATTACCATTTTCCCATACAAAGTGATGGGGTAGATAGCTAGGTAACCTTTTGGGATGAAAGTGTGGCAGCCAAAAGCTTTAAGGGAATTTGAAGGTGGGGATAGGGTTGGAGAACCTAGAGCAAGTCAACATGAAACCAACATGATGCAGGTAGAAGCACCTTCATCACTGATAGTTCTGTGTATACCTTTACCTTTCGAAAAAAATTGTACTTGAAATGCAAGTTGGTGGGAAAGGGGAGGTTTACACTTTTCCATGTTGAAAATTGAAAGCATGGAATCCTATGGGTTGATACCACTAATAGCTGAAAGCAAAACTTTCCTTCATTCTAGGCATGTTTGTAATACTTCGAGCACTGACATAGCCGATGGTGCTTGCGCAAAGTCTTATACAATGCTATAGTTTTGGGTGATACATGCAGATGTATTGTGCATTGTACATCAAAGTGCCCCTTTCGGGGGATGAATTACAAGGTCAGCAACCAGCCGTTCGATATGCAAATCGTTGGGTGGTGGTGGGTTTCAACTTTAGGAAGGTTCCTCTGCATGAGCGATAGGAGCTCCATAGGATTTGGCTCTTGTTTGTATATCTACTGTTTCAAAGGTGTAAATGGTAGAAGATCCTTCACCGGCTGAAGGATGTTGCAAACCATCATTGCCCCCTTGCATAGTTTGGGGTTGGTTTACAATAAGGTTTTTCTACTGCTAAAAGGGAAAAGGATTATTAAGGATAGCATGGGTCCTACCAGTTTTTAGCAATGTATTTTATGCATTCCTGAAGACATGGGAAACGATAGGTCATGTGGTCTTCAACACAAATTTTGTAAGGGAATCTGGTGGGTTTATCCTTTCCATCATCAGGAGGTACAATAGCCTTCTATTATGGGTTTTTCTACTTTGTTGACTATTCCTCAGAAGGAGCAGTCATTTTCTTATTCTTCTTGTTCTTACCACCGGCATTTTGCGTAGATTGCACAAAGTTTATTGTGGTGGTAGAAAAAGTAGTCTATTTGGTAGAGGGGTCCACTAACATCTGGGCAATGTGACCGCTAAGTTGTTTTATAGCAGCCCCAGAGGTTGTGTCGATATTCCCATCGACGTGCACTTTGGGGTGCTAAGTAGTGGAGATATTAGAGTTATAAGGGGCATTGGGGATTACGTTGTAAAGAGTTCCAGACTACAAATATATCATATCTAAGTGTTGGGCTTGACGTATGGATTGGTCTTCTATGACTGCACCACCTAAAGCAACATCTTTAGCGATTTGTAGGAGTAGGGATTTGCAGAACCAGCCCACTAGGAGATAGTCTAGTAGGGGAGCTTTGACTAACCTTTACCTACATCTCCATTCATGTATATGATTAGAGATGTAGGTGGCGGTATCCTGATGTAATGAAGTGAGGAGCTCTGTCCCAGCCTCATAGCAGATGAGTAGCTAGAAGTTCTTTAAGAATTCCATCACTAAAGCGTCGAAGGTATTTACTGATGTGCATGGTAACTCAATCTACCACTTAGCTACGTTGTTGGTGAGGGTGCGGGGGAAAAGACGTAACCGAATACTATCATCCACCATGGAGTTGGAAACGTGCCAAAGATGGTAGGTGGTGATATGAGTGCCCAGATGCTCCCCTTGTTTCCCTTCAAACTTGGGGATGTTTGTTGGTATCTTATGAGGGACCGGCACCCAAAGTAAGTTGTGATAAATGGGGTCATTTGTAAGCTTTTACAAGTCAAGGATATCTAATGTTTCCAGGAAAGGCAAAGTTTGTGGTGCCCCCGACTCAGACCAAGGTGATGACAAATGAATTAAGGAACCTTTCGGTCCTCTCATCCTTTAAGTCCCAATATTATACATAGGTTGCATGGTGTAGTAGTTTCCTTGGGGTATTGCATTGTAGTGTGGATTTCCATGGGGAATCTGATGTTGGGGTATAGAATTTCCCCCAAGATAAGAAGTGCTCCCTTGACTCATTTGAATTTGTGAGTAGGGTGCTCCCATGGATTGGTTGGGACCCCCTTGAGGATTCCCGCCCGCCACAGAACTAACCGTATGTCCTTAATTGAAATAAGCAACGCTCATGTCAATTAATGACTAACCATGCATGCCTGAGAATGGAGGGGGAACTATTACATTCCTGACTGGTATGTTCATATTGGGAATGCCCCAAGATAATTGGATCTGGGGGATTGAACTATACAATGGTTGTTGACCATATTGTTGGTGGATGGGAACCACGCTAATAGTGCTATATTGGGCATTATAGGGAGTGTTGTATGTAGCACTTGTCTAAGGTATACAATTTGGCACTAAAGGGGTGGAACCTGACATCGGTTGGGTTCCACTCATGGATGGTGTCACGCAAGTGGTTGTACCTGGGACAAATGGGATAGCTAGGTTCACCATCAATGGTGTGGTGGTGACTGTCAACTGGGGAAGTGGTGGAGGACCAAAAGTGTCCAAAAAGTTCCACAACTTGGAAGTCATCGACGGGATGGATGGAAATCTTCCAACTAGAGAGACAGGGAGTATAGGTACAACAGGAACCAAGAGTGGGTCCAACGGATTCATGAGTGGAGGGTTAAAGGGAGGAAGAAATCCTTCAGTAAAGAAATCCTCTGGCAAACTTGAATTGTCAGTTGTCCAAACAGATTCCTTGTGAGATCTAGGAGACTGATTCCCCGAAGATGGGGAATCTAGTTAACTGGAGCTCGGTGGATCTTGCACAATGAGTAGAGGAAGTCCTAACAATCATCTAGATTGATGACAAGGGCCAGATGTAGCCATGGTGACCATTAATTTTTATCAATAAATTTTATCATGATATTTGTTAAAGTCTCAATGATAGCACATGGGTACCTAAAAAATATAAAATATACACTAAGTTGATCAATCAAAAAATAGAGGAAAATCCCCCTATTTGATAAGCACTAATCACTGGAGATGAAACCCAGTATCACAATGAATAACAGAGAGGGTTGGACAAATATACAGTTATGGTTACTCTATAGCTTCACCCGAACCTTAGATTGAGGGCCCAAGTACTCTCGTGAAGACAGACACCCTCCCAAAAACTAAAGACATAGTAGGTTTGTCTGTGTCAAGTGCCAGGGCAGTCCACCCCAGTCACCGTATGTAAGTACCTAAAATCTTGGCCACTAAGGATGCCTCAGATCACAAACATTACCCATGGGGACATAGTCGCATGCAATACGCTGTGTGGGTAGGATACTTGAGTCCCCGACTTATCTGCTAAATCCCTGAAGGGATTCCCAATACAAAAAATGCCCAAAGGAGTTGCAAGCGAAGGTGGGCTACCTTCACTTACAGTTTGATGTTGTCTCATATTTAGCTCCACTTTGACTGGAGTGGTCCCTTTAGTATGAGTGCAGAAGGAATTTTCTCCCTTTTAATGACACTAGTTTTGGTTTCTAATCTTGGGCAGTTTACTCATACTGCCTATCCCAAGATCCTAGCCATAACTAATATTTGTTTTCTCAATAAAGAGTTACTGATTGATTTTAGGTAAATTTTATGTGTACTCTTTTAGTGTCTTTGGTAGGGGAGTTGATGTATGAAATGTGATGGGACTCTAACTCAAAAATCATGCACAATACAATGCTTTAAAAAATATTCAATTCGATGAAAACAAGTTGTATTCTAAAGGTGAGAGTATTTCACATATTCATATTTTTTCCATGCATCTTAGTCAGTATAACACATGCATAACCAACAAAAATCTTTCCAATTCTTTCCTAACAACTCTTTGAAACCAAAATAAAGCAGATTTTAACTAGCTAAATAGAAGAATGAGTAAAAAATGTGGATCTTTCTTTCATAAAAAATGTTTTAAGAAAGAAAAAAAACTTATTTCTTAAAAAAATTTATTTTTTAGGACACGGGTCTTGCTAAAAAAATGCCTTTGCAGACCCTCTTTCAGTCCATGAGAAAGCTTCCTATCCTCTTGAGTTTGCAGACACAGTTGTATATCAAGATTTTAAGGTACTACGCTCTGTAGAAGTGGCCACAAAGAGTTACTGGGTCCACTAACACTCTATGTATGTAGACATAGAGCTTTATAAAGTAATTTGTAGTCTGCTAACCTGCATTAGTGTGGGAAAATAGCTCAAAACAGGGCCTTTTGGATCAGATTCAATGTTGAATAGGTGAAGGCAGAATGTAGCAAGGTTTTGGTGGGTCAGAAAGGGAATGTAGAAGTATAGGGAGGTCTTAGAAGGAGGAGGAAACTAAGAATTGTCCGAGTAAATTGGGAACTAGATGTATAGTCCCCATCAGAGTTGCCAATTCTACTATAGGATAAAATGCATTGTGTATGGAGAATGGAGATACCCTCAAAGGTCTTACCGAGACCTTTGGCAGACTGTAAGATTATCTGCAACCATCAGAAAGTTACATGCATGTTCATAAATAATAACTAACTATAAAAGTAGGACTAATAGATTACCTCAAGCGCCCATGTAGATTTGCCGGAGAGTGCAATGCAACTAGGTGGAAGTCCCCTCAGCCAGCTCCAGATCAAGTCTTGCACATAGAAGAGACAAGCATAATCACAACATACAACCTTGATAACTAATACATGAATACATAAAAGAACATTTATTTACACATAGCTAAGCTACTCATGCTAAAAGGTATTGGACAAACAAGATAAGGAATGATAGTACCAACACCACGGAGTAGATAGTACAACTCTAGTTATATATTAATTCGGAAGAGTGATTACAACCATCTGTTGCATCATCCTTCCCTTACCCATCAAACTTCTCTCTCTCTCTCCCTTCTTACCAACTTCTTCTAATTTGAGACAATGCACAACAATCAAGTATGCTATCCGTTCAAATGATCTGACCCCTATCACCATATCCCTAGCTTTGCTTATGTAGCAATTGAGTTAGGGTTGCTAGGTTCCTCCATGAGTTCGTTAGGGTAAAAGCAATGAAGTTTCCATGCTTTTCAGCTCTTTTCCAGTTGCCTCCTTCATTACGATTAGAAATCCCCCAAATAGGTTGAACATGAGATGTTTCCTTGCTCTTCTTCAGTAGATTTAGGAGAAAATATCTAGATATTTATGAGTCAGTTCACTCCTTTGACCTTTAGAACTTCATTAGGATCCACTAACGTTGTTCCTGAACTAAGAACTAGAGTTAGTAGGGTCACTAACGCACCCTTAGGCTTACTGAGAAGCTTTATAAAGTAGGTTGTCAATGTATAGCCAACGTTAGTGTGGAAACAAGGCATATGATCTTGGTCTTTGCTTCAGCTATCATGTCTTTCTCCTCTGAGCTGATGAGGGGGTCAATTTTCTATATAGCATGGGGGAAAATGCAAGAATAAGGAACCTAAGGACAAGGCTCCCTAGGCAATGCCAGCTACCCCTAAGCCTATGAAGTCAAGACCTCATTGCCCTTTTTGTGAATTTGTTGAGCATGCCACCAATAATGTTTGTGATCTCCCTCGCCTCAAGTCCATAGCAAATGATACATTTCCCGAGTCTAACATCCCAATGGTCCTTGTTACCTTACCTGACTGTAAAAAGAACTTAATTTGTTTCATAAGAATCACCCTTATTATTTGTGTGATAACTACAATGATTATACCCATCCTTGTCCTTGTCTCTATGAGTTTCATGAATACCTTCAGGTAGTTCATGAGTTTGAGGCCATTCGTAGTGGGTCATCTAGCCCTTTGCTTGTGAGTTCTAGTCCCACTCCTACACAAGAATAGGGGGAATTTGGTCCCATCATCATGATCCCTCCCCCCGATGTCAAGATGACGAACTCCATAGTCCATATTTTTTACCTATCATTATCCTTGAGATCCTCTCAAGAAAACCTCTTTGAGCTTCCCGCACATGCTTCTATCAAACCTCCCTTGTCAAAAACCTAGGTCTCAACATCAGCAGATCTTCCATCTATTATCTTGTCATCTACCATTTCAGATGATGCATATGTGAACCTTCTCTCTCAATATGATGCAACAGGTATTGTCGCCACATGTTGTAGTCAATCTTCTTCCCTTCCACCCATCTTCCATTTTGATCACCCATGGGAAAATATGCACCATTGTGCGTACTTCATCATATATTTGCGAACCCGAAAGTTTGCTCCCCATTTTACTCATGATGATCGACGACATATCTGATACTAGGCCCCTTGCTAACTTCTCATCAGTGATGAACTTTATCGTCGTAGTGTTGATTGTATCCTTCGTCATTGTCTCTCATCATTATGGCTAGGACCTTACATCATTCGTAAGGACCTCGGTAAGGGGGAATATCTCTTATGGGATTTTAAAGACCAACTTCTTCCTAACCTCAATAAATTTTACACATGTCATATCCAATTTATGTGCATGTATTTATTTCTAACATGCATTTACGTAGGTTGCATCATCTCATTTGTTGTCTTTTTCACCTTTTAGATGGATCTGTCATCCACACTGTATATCATTTATGCCAATGGTGTGAGTCACTTCTGTAGGAATCTAGCCTCGTCAACATGGGCCATTGTCAGCCCGTTACATACATTAGTCCATTGTAATAGCATGTGCATTGCATCTTCCACCAATAACCTGGTCAAATATGATGCAGTGATAAGTTTGTTAATTGATTCCCTTGCTCATCACATCCTTCATCTTCATGTTTGTTTAGATTCCTTGTGGCTTTTCATGCAATTAAATGTTGTGTATCGTGTGGATAACCAAGTCCTATTTAGAAAATATATATGAGTTAAGTTGTTGGTACGTGAATTTGAAACCATTAGTTTCAGTCATGTTCCTAGATCCCAAAACAACTATGTAGATACCATTGAAAATAGTAATCTAGATTGGCATTTATCACATGTATACCATAGAAGACAATCATAACAAAAAAAAATGGAGAATTGCAATCGTCATATAAAATATGCATAACCACATTATGTATCAACATATAAAAATAAACGTGTTTGCAATTTACCACTCTAAATACATCTGGTACTCCCTTAGCATACTGGGCGGAACATAGGCCCCTAAATCTCCTTGTCATCCTTTTGAGGATCTCATGCCAAGTTGGTCCAAGATGCTTGAATCCATTTTTCAAGCACTCGGAACATAATGGTGCTCCACAAACTCCCCCTGCTAGGGGCATCATTCCCACTTTTGCATACCATATCAGTTCCCTCCATCACATAAGATTCCAAGTAGCATCTTATGCTTGGGGGCATGATGGATTTCCCATGGCCATCTTTTGAATTGATTAACATAAGTCTTGGCCTAGAGCCCACTAGATCTAGGTATAGCCAATTATCCTCCCATTCCTTGGATAATTTTATCCTACCAGCCTCTCCGACGAGCCATATTCACATCAAATATCGTAGACGTTCAATACCATATCTTAAAATATTCTACTCTATGTCATAACACCTTTACCACATAATCCCCATGTTTAAATTAGTGGGTGAGTATGATTATAGACCTCCTCTAGTAGTTCATTTTCGCTTTCCTCTTCCCTTAATTCTTCACTAGGAACCATCATTCTAGGTAGCATTAAGGCCACCTTTAGACAAGGAAACCTTCCTAAAAGTCACAGAACATGATTCTGATGATCAGTTTTCCCACTATGATCTCCCCAAGATTTAGGGCATTTTCCTGCTCTCCAAATTCACCAAATCTCAACGTGAAAATGAATAAAATAGGAAGGAAAACACCCTTTTATAGGAAAACCTCCAATTTTTTCTGTCGCTCATTGCAACCAAATCGTAGCTCAGTTTGACAAACCGTTAGCATTTTTGGAAATCTCTCAGTAAGAACTATAATGGGTCTCTCTTCATTCTTGATGATTTGACACTACGCCGAGAAGCCATTTTTCCAAGAAGGGTCAGTTCGTTGCCTCTCAAAATCAAATTTCTTCATATGTGATACTTGTACTTTTGGGCCACTTTCCCTTGGTTCTTGTCATCTCACATGTCGATTTTCAACATGAGTAACCATCATTTTCTCATGTTTTCATAGTCCCCACTGGGCCTATTCTATGTGGTTGTATCATCGAGTCGCCCTTGTTCAGAGCATCCATGATGAGTCACCTTTGCATCCATGTAGTCTATTTTGCATCCCATTGTATCATGTCATAGTATTCCATTCATATTTGCATACCATTCATGTCATGTTGACCATTTTGGCCTTCAGTTATACTATCCACCATCCCCTCCGGAGTTCAGCCAGTCGCTGCCAGGTCAACCATGCACTTTATGCTTTGACAAGGGAAGTAATATGTTTTTCCCTCGATCCCATTTTCCCCACTTTCCCTAGTGTAATAAAATCAATCAAATTACTATTTTCCCTCTTATAGTAGTTGAGGATCCTCATTTCCTCACCTATGGCAGACCCTATTTTGTCGACATCAGCACATTTATTCTAGAAGAACGACCTAGAGGGTGGTTTATCTTGGTTCCATCTTCCACTATTATTAAGTGCCCCAGATCAAGAAAAGGGAATCATCATTGCCCTTTGACTTGATTGTTTCATGCTCATGATTCATACACTTGATGGTCCAATGATGCAACAGATTGTACCAATTATTTTTGGGTGTCTGTGAGATGTTTCAAACCTCATGGGGGGGGTGGCCCTTCAAGTAGTCCCCCACATTCTTGGATGACTTCATATTATACTACAACCTCAGATTTAGTTCCACAGATTTGATGGGTTCAGTTCCTGCCACTTGTACTGCTCATAGCATGCATGTCTCCTTTAGATGATCCATTCAATTTTGCAGAGCCCTTTCCTATTTAGCAGGGCTTCTTTGGTTGTTATACCATCCCTCCGACCCATTTTTTGAGGGAAGGGCCATTATGTCTCATGTATTCAGGTGTTATTGTATCCATTCCAGTCCTAGTTCATGTTTTTATAGGCGCATTATGTATATGGGATACATTGTATTATTTTTTGGCTCATTTATGACAACATTTTATGTATCGTTTCACATGTACTTTAGTGCTTAGTTTCATTTTGTTAGATGCACCATTATTATTTGTACTCATTTATCTCGATGGATATGGGTATGCCTTCCCCGCTTCATTTTATATCAGGTATCACAACATAAAAGGATACTTACATCAGATACTTGATCTCACCCCCTCAATCACTATCCTCTTTTGATTCAAATCCATTGGTCTCTCTCTCTTTAACTCCCCTTCGGTGCCTAGTGATTGTGTCCTTACAATGTACTTCAGTCATACATTTTTTCTCCTAACACTTGTAGGTTGGGGGGGAATCTGTTATCACCAAAAATTGGTCACCTAGTCATAACTAACTAGATGGATCGAACTACACGATGTAAGGCCAATTTTACCACAGTAAAATTCCTTTCACTATAAGAAATTACTTAATAAGCCACATTTGTTAAGTTGTTTCTATTTAAACGCGTGAGGAATAATTAAATAAATCATTATTTATTTAATTATATGCTAGGAATAATTAATTCAACCAGTGCTTAACTAATATTCCTTGTCATATTTGACCCAATCATGAGAAATAATTAAAGAAATCATTATTTTTCTTATTTTTCTCTAGGAATAATTAATTAATCATTATTTAGTTATTATTCCTTTTCAAGTTTGACTAAATCCTCTAGGAATACTTAAATAAATAATTATTTGTTTATTATTCCTTAACCGCATTCCTTGAGATGAAAAATAAATCATTTATTATTTATTATTTCTAAATAAAAGTTTTTAACCAATTTAAATATTTTTTCCCTCCAACCAAATATAATAAAATATTCCAAACGGTTAATTTTAGATTTTGGTTAATAAGATTATATTATTTTCCATTATTTGAGAATAACCCAATGTTTTGTTATAAATTTAAGGTTTTATATCCATTCTTGAATTGGGATCACTTTCATTTTTGCAGTTACTGTTGTAACTTTTATTATAATCACTATCGCTCACGATTTGTCTTTTTCATTTGAGTTCCCATTGAGCTCAAACATTTTGTTTGCTGGGTTTACACATTGTAGAGGAGAGAGAGTCTATAGATCTGAAGACATTGATGATACCCAAGAAACCATCCTACAGAGGGGGGATGGTAACATCATTTATTCCCTTCACAGGTGTCATATAATAAAATCTATTCTTTATATCTGGTTTCCATTGAGTTATTAGAGTTATCCACACTTAATTCCTTATTTCATCTTGTTGTTTAAATATTTCTATTACATAGATCAGGACTTCGGTAGGTTTTGTTTCTATCATTTGCTATAGATCCACACAGTTTTACAGCCATTTTTACTGTTAAGGTTGTTTTTCATTTGTAGTCTAAAGTGGTTTCTTTTCGTACACTCTCGATAAGAACTCTAATATGAAGATCCATGGTGTCTGAGATACCACTATTTTTTAAGTTTGATCCAACCTCTCATGGCTTGACCATGACATGTAATGAGTATTATCTCTTCCTTAATAAGCTATTAATTTTTTGTTATCATGCGTTTTTTTATAGCATGCGATTTTTTATGCCTCTTAAGAATCAAACATTCTATGTTTACCTTTAGCAAT
>APFE030648657.1:159727-171337 GCA_000404065.3 Pinus taeda | reverse complement strand
AACTCATACCCACAAGGATGTACCACATATGAAAACATAATCAACATAATGTAGTCCTTCAATCTACAACCAGTAGTGGCATCAGAGGTTTACTCATCGCAACATTCAAAATGAGACAACACAAAACATTTGCGATATGGGTACGCCTGATGTGGAATGAATGCGATAAAATAATTAATTCATTTTAGTAACTATCTTACTTCCATAATATCAGAGGTTTTGATATCAGAGATAATCGCAATATGCAACAGTTTGCAAACTTGAGCTATAATAAAGATCTGATATGGTGGATGCCAAATTATAATTAAAATCTTTTTAATATCAATATCGCATCCATATTGTCAACAATTTTAGATGGTGGCACATAAAAAGGTTCTTATACACAGATGTGATCTTATATTAAATCCAATATTATAGTTATACCGGGTCTTCAAGTGAATCAATGATCAATGATTTGACATTGGAAGTTTCATTCCAAAGTCCCAATATCAAGGCGGACGTGAAATTATTATTAATCAACATTAATACACCCATATTGGGTTCGGATATCGAAGATTGGAGAAAATATGACGTTGGAGATTATCACATATCACAACGCACACTTTCAAGAATATTGATGAGATATGGATATCAAAGGAAGTGCTATATTGCAAGTCAGAGATCGGAGAATTTCAAGTGCTAAGATATAACAAAAACACTAAATCATCCACTGCAAATATATTATATCGTTGTTTGTCTGTATACTTAGCATATTTCGATTAAAACACATAAATGGTGATACTGATCTAATCACATGTAATAACATATATGAGAAAATTGAATTAAAACAAACTTCAATTAAAATAGTACTTCAGCTTAGAAACATATGACCAAGGTAAAGATAATACTACCCGATGCACATTCACTCTTCTCTTATGTAAAATCGGTGTGGTTCTACTTTCTATGAAGACTTGTTTACAATTAAAGTAGTAAAAACAAAAATACTTCTCGCAAAATTTTAGAACCCCCTTTCTTCATAACAATGAAGGGGATTTAAAGTTTAAAATCAAAACTCAAATGTAGAAAAATCCATAAAATGTTGTGCTGGTCCAAACAAACCACACTTAAAATAAAAATAAAAACTAATATTATAGTCTTGTTACAACAAGTTAATCAAGACTTGGACAAAGATTAATCTACCAATTGTTGTTGAATATCGCATATATTTATCATTGACTTCAATTTAGGTATATGTTTAGTCCTAATGCGCATTTGTGCAATGAATAATGCATCGTTGAGTGTTGGCATCACCCGACTAGTTGTATTTAGAAGACACCTCAGCATCAACCATTTCCCATTTTGTTTGACTAGGAAATTCCAATGGAATTCCAAGTCAATCTTTGATAGATATTTTATCCTCTCAACCTTCTTCTTTGATGATTCTTTCCAAGATTTTGTCAATATTTTAACACCGGGTAATGTATCTTCTAGGCACTCCGAGATTAAATTTTCCTGCAATAGGATATCATTGATTGATTCAATCATGTTGATAGATATTTCCTTGGCATTTTAGATTTCCATCTCTACATTTTTAAGCCTTATTCCCCATTCTTGAAAGACAATATCTTTCTGAGATTCTTCTATTTTGGATAGATTTGCTAATCGGCCCTTAGAGTTGTTCTGATAGTCAATGAAATCAGAAATTTTCTCTTCAACTTCCTTGCTATATGTCCTCAAATCGGACTGTTGATTCACAAGAGCATCAACTAATTGGCACATCTATTTGATAATGGACATGTTTTGGAAAAATAGAACCTGTTGATGAGAAAGCAAGTTATTTAGATCCCCTCCTTCTTTCATGATTTTTGTCATCTCAGGATTAGCCTTCAGTTGCTTAATTCTACCCTTTATCTCCTGCATATGGGCATCCTAGCTCTTCATGTCAGATTCATATCAAATCTTGATTCCATCGAAACTAGTGTGCAATTGTGTAAATTGATCTTGCCATTGGTGGACGATTCCTTACTTTTCATTTTCTAATTTTTGTTCAAGGTGCCTTACTCTATCATCTTTCTCCTTTAGGTGTTGTCGCACTTCTGTGGCTTTGTCAATTGTTTCACTAGCATAGGCTCCTGTATATTGTGATAGTCTCCCATGATCTTCAATAGGGGTCACCTGGGCATATTTCCATAGTACTTGAAAGGAGGTATTTGCAGGGACCAAAGCCTACCTTTTTTCAGTCCTTCTTATCTTTCTCTGCTTGCACACTACTACTCTATGTTTGGGACTATAAAATATGTCAAGAGGAGGAATCTCCTCAATATTGAGAATGAACTCAAAGGTCAGAAAAAATCAATGATTTCCAGATCATTAGTGTCCATTGTTTATTTAGAAGCCTCAATAGTGAAAGAGGTATTCTCAGTGATTACAGGAGTTTGATCAATATGTTTCTATGATAGATTTTGTTGTTTTTTAGGGCCAGCCTCTTTAAGAAACTGATGCCAAATCACATCTAGACTTTCTTCAATCATTACCTTGTTTGTCTTTGATTCGCTAACTACCAATTTTTTAGTTACATGAATTGCATATTGACTCTAAGATATGCTTGTTCTTGTGTCTTGTTCCGTCTTCTGCTTTAAATTAATAATTTGACTGGGAAAATCGGAAATCCTTTTAACACTGTATTGATGAAACTACATTGGTTCCTCAAGGTTGAGTTGCGCTGCTTCTTTCTAAACATGTTCATAATTTAAGGCCGATTGAAATAAATCATCAAATTTATCAGGCTCATTTTTAAACTGCCTAATATTTGCCCGTGTTGTAATATTCTTGGTAGTATCAATTGGGTCATACTACATTTGGAATGCTTGGAAAGTTCATAAGTTCGATTTCCTCCATCTCCTTGGTAGCATGTTTAAAATTATTTAAATAATACAATCCACAACGAAATGGAAAAACATGACACATTGTCTTATTTCATTCTCTCATGAACTTAGATAGACCATTTCCCACAGTCTGGTAGGCTATTTCCCAAGCTAGGAGCTTATCAGGGACATACAAGGGAAACACATGAGGCTTTGAAAGGCTACCAAAAACTTGAACATAGGTAAATGATTCCTCCCCAAAACATATTCCAACTGGTAAGAGGTCATTGTTGCCTTCAGTTGATATTCTACGACACTTCTCATTGAAAACAAACTGGTAAATGGGAAGGATGACACCATGGCTAGTATTGTACAAATGGGGTTGGTATTTTGACTGCCATAAAATATTATGGTAAATGTGAATAGGAAAAGCGTCTTCAATAGTCCATTTCCATCCAATATATGGTATATCTGAAGTGAAACTAATATAATCCATAATGTAGGCACTCATGTAGAATGGGGCAACAATAATATCAGAAAAATTACGCTTTTTCCTATATTCTAGGATTTTGTTGCTTAAGGTATTGGACATAATATTTCCTTAGTCCATTACATAAATATTAGAGGAAAATTCAATCAAGGGTACCTATTGGTCTGAAAACTTATGGGTATTGACATAGCTAAAAAATATACACATCATTTCAGTAGCATAATAATAGGGTGCATCAATAGAGGCTATAGAATACACACCCTTGTCCTCCTTATTATGCTTGATTAGGTCTCTTCTACATCCTTGAATGACCTTAGATTGGTGTTCATTTTCTTGCATGAAATTCTGAATGAAGTCTTTGTCATATTTATTCTAAGTTGGTGGGAGGTGGTACATTGCAGACAAATATTTTCTAGTGAAAGAATCGATGACCATCTGTCTCATGGTTATGAAGTTCCTATTTGCAATGTTCATATGGTCAATAACCTATCTAATCATATCCTTATAAGGTGATATGCTTGGTCAAGTGCCAATTATATGGAGAAACAAATTGGCCACATCATTGCACGTACTTTCCGAAACATGAATCGTATCCTTTGCTGTGACTATTTTTCATGTGAATTTTGGCCTTTCATCTTCAAAAATCTTATGCATAGCATCCTAGCTAGCAACCCCAACATCTGGGGTACATGTTAGGTTGGAAAGTAACCCAGGCATATCTATGACGTTAGGAGGAGGAAAACTGACTATTGTTTAACGAGAATTTTCCTTCTTGGTTTAGCCAGTTGAGACATTTCTTGTGAATTCTATTTATTGGGACTCACCTATTAGGGAAAAACACAAGAATGACCAGCACCTACACTTAGAGAAAATGACCAATTATGCATGAATCCAATACTTTTATGAGTGAGATTTTCGGGAATATTTAGTATTAATGAAAGCATTTAGAATATTGAAAACCATAAATTCACTACATTTCACCATTAATTGATAGGGCATGCATCCACATGTTCTTCGATTCATGTCAGCTTTACTAGAGTTTTTTGTCGGAGAAATCACATGGTTTTCCTACCAAAACTTATCATCTTGTGTATCTCCGGACCTAATTAATTTTATCAAAATGTCTTTAATATAAAATCGCATCCGCTCTTCATCCCAACTTTTGGAATGAAACCTTTACTTAGATCCACTGATCTCCAATTGTGATATGCCTTACACCCCTGATTACCTTTATTTTAACCATTTCAATGTAATATCTTATGCGCCATATCGCAGTTATTTCACCCCCAAAACTGATTTAATAATCAACTTCACTCTATAGATATATGATGTCTAACTATTCTTATATCCATAAATTCCAGCTTGAATGGAGATTTTTATCGGAGAAACTAGATGGCTATCCTACCAAAACTTGTGATCCCATCTATCTCCAAATCCGACTAATTTTATTAGAACATATTTCATATAGAATCACATTCTCCCTTCATGAAAACTTTTGGAATGAAACCTTTGCTTAGATCCACTGATTTCCAATTGCAATATGCCAATAGCCCTCGATTCCTTTGAACTCTTTATGACCGTGGTGCTAGCCCCCAAATCAAATCCCTCTCTATCGGCCATTTCCAATCGAAGGTGTAACCTTGGTGCACAAAATGTCAATTCACCAACTATTTATTTTCGATCATCTTTTGTGTTTGGCCCTTGGTTCTATGGCTCTTCACTTGACTACAATATAGCCCCCGTATTGGAGCCCTTCAATTAGAGATTTCACTTCGATGCACAATACACCTCAACGTCCGATCATTGATCTCCCATATGTGACACCATCGCTGCCATGTATCTACCATGTGTCACCTTCTTAGTAATGCCACATGTTACCCTTTTTTGGCCTATTATGAGCCTTGAAACTGTCGAATCTGCCTACCATGTGTCAATTGTGTTGGCACACCGCGATGACGTCAACCTCCATGTGTCACTTCTTGCAACCAATTACTGGCTACCACATGTCCCTTAACATATCCAGTCATGGTTTTCCATGTGTCTCCTACCGGATCTAGGCTTTTTCTCTCACACGTCCCTTTAGGAGGAGAGAGAAAAGGCTTCAGCTTCTTTGGTTTTGCATCTTAATTTGTTATCATCCACACTGACACATTAACACTAGCGGCCCATTCCCATCAATTTGATCAAATATTGCAACTCGCATATTGACGTATTTGAAATGTCGTCACTTTCCCTCAATTGCAAAGATAAAGTACATAGCTTGGACCCCCAACTGCCGATATCGACTTTCATATAGTGCCAACTCTAATAATCGTTGATCGTCAATATCATATGCGGATGTGATTCATTTTTTTATAATTATTTCGTGTGATTTCAACTTTGTTGTGTGACAACTTTCCAATATTACATATTTGTGATGACTGTTATGTTAAAACCTCTTATATCATAACCTTTGTTACCTAATAATCTCTCTTTTTGGTTGAAACAAGGATGAACTTAGGGTCTTAATGTCCTACCATTGTTTCTTTGCGCCTCTTAGTGGAAATGCTAGTATAATTTATATAATGGGAGTGCAGAGGTGGTTGTCATTGTGTGGTGTGGGAAGCCAACTACGCACTCCGCAAAATAATCCTAAGTATCCATTATTTCTCAATCTCATCAAGCAAGCTTCAATATTTCATGCATTTGACTACACACAACTATCCACTAACTTATATGAACATATTGTATTTTTGGGACATCTTGGACATCCATATTAACCATTTAATTTCCATTTTTTACATAAAAATTTAAATAAATTTAATTCAAAATGGCCCATTGTGAATGTTTAATAGTGAAAGCACAATTGTGGCTTTTCTTCCACTTGAAATTCCCCATAATATATATATTTTCCTATTCATTTTTCACAATATCCCTATGTTTTGGTTTAATTTCATGCATTCGTGTCGATATTATGCCAATATTTTCACACATTTCAAGTCTAATAATAGTCAATATTTATCTTTGGTCATACACAAATCCTGGAACAATAAATAAATTAAAAGAAACATAGTCTACATAGTCTAAAATTGTCATACACGTTTGACATTTCTAAGATGTTGAGAAAATGATTCATGAAACTCTACCTTTGTGCATATTTAAGAGATCCAATAAAAAAAAATTGTAGAAAGAATAAAATAGAGAATACAACCCTAATCTTTGAATAAAACCTTGAAGAATGATTTTTTTATCAGTTGACACTACTTAAATTTTGATACATTGTGCAAAGTGAAGAGGTGCAAAAGAGCACCCCCCACTCTGTTGCTTCTACCTTCGCACCTTTGTGCTCTCCACAATGTATTAATGTTATGGAGCCCAACTACAACCACCTATGTAAGGGACCTTCAACTCCATCAGTTATGGAATCATTGGGAAAAGCAGTAGTGGTGTCAGGTATAATAGTGTTAATGTCACAACACTTACCCACAAAATGAACACCCAGAAAATTAATGTTTTTTTTTCATTTGTCAAGCACTGAAAAGAATGAAAATAAAAATTCCCTACACTAGGGAAATTTGTCTCATCAGATCTTGCTGAACCAATTGAAAATTAGAAATAATATTTCCACAAAATTAGAAAAATATTTTTAAATTTATGGAATATTGGACTGTTAAACATTTTCTCCAAACTTTGGTTAAAATTGAAAAAACTTGGAAAAAGTAATGGGAAGTCAACACACTCTCACTAAAACAATTTTTCATAATCCCTAGTGAGGCAAGTACTAGTAATATATGGGCATTTTAAATAGAAAAAAGCTATTAAGTAGATAACAAAAACATAATAGTTTTATAACATGTAAGCATTGTGCAAAAGAGGAGACAAAATGCATGCAATTCTTTTCAAAATTGGTTTACTTGTATTGTTTTATAAGTTACCTATAATGTAATTAATTATTTTTATCTTTGTGATAATAATTTTAATATATTTTATTACATATTTTAAATTTTTAACTATTTTAATAAAAGTAAAATTAAATCTTTTATTTAAATATTAAAAATAAAAAAATAAAAACATAATTAACATGTTATTCATTGATTTTATGCTTTTAATAAAAAAAAATAATATAAAATTTATTGCCAAGTCGTATATGAATAGTCACTTGAAAATCATAAAATTTATTTATATTTTTTGTTTTTCATAATTATATATTAGTGCACCCATATAAATTGAATAGTTCATAAATTCTGATAGGAATAAAGACATGTATCTTATGACCCATCCCACTCTGTCACAATAACAAATATAAAAATTACTAAATTATAACTTTGTTTGAAGAAATGATAGTTATTATTAATATGAGTTAAATATATATACATTTAAAAACATGTAACAAGAAAATCACAGTAAAACAACAATAATCAATAAGAGTTCAATGCCTAAAATAAAAATCAAATAAGACACTTGTGAACATGACAAATGTTTTGTGTTGGGTCCCTAGAATACTAGTGATTACCCCATTACTATGGTAGTTGTACCCCTTATTTATATTGTTGTGCCCCTATTGCCCCCATATTGTTATTACTGTGCCCCATAGAATCCCTCTATTGTTATTTTTGTGGCTTTATATTATTATTGTTAGGCGGCTGGGTTAATATTGTGAACTCCTTAGACTCCTTGATAGAAAAGGAGGTTTTGTCATTTGTATCATCCAAGAATTGTTCATTTATGTAATGTAAAGGAGGTGCCCCCTTCGAAAGAGGCTGAATTCTAAGCGTTGATCTATCTTTTTCTATCTTTTTTCTGAGATGGTTTCATTAACATTTGGTATCAGAGCTTTGGATTCTAGGGTTTCGCTGCTCCAAACAGGTCATCGTGGCATTTTCGCTATAACTTTTTTCTGTGACGTTTCAGAAGTCGCAAAAAAAACCATTTGAGAAGAAATCGCGCTGAACCTTGGGTCTGAATTTCAGAGCTTTTTTCACGATATTTACGGAGATATGATTTGAGGAAGTTGGTCTTTTTAGAGACTCCTGAAATACATTCAAAACAGGTGACCTGGGGAAAATCGTCATAACCTTCTCTCTGAGCATCGGATTGAAATTTCGTAAGAAGGTACAGACATAGGACGGACTATAGTTTCTTGTATGCACTTTTGAGATCCAAAGGTTGAAACAGTGACTCGTGACATGTCGTACAAGTTCGCTCTACTGAACTAGTCTATAATCAAGTCACTGTGGGAGATTTCGCATAACTCTTCCTTGGAGAATCTAATTTGGTTCAGACCTGTGGCATTGGAAGGAGGACACAGAGGGCTACTACAGGTCACAAATTTAGAACTAGATGATCGGAAAGTATAGAGATACATCAGAGGAAATATCAAGCTCCTACAAAGTGAAAAAAGGTGTGTAGATTTTCTTAAATTTTTGCTTAAGCTTGGTTTGAAAATTTATTTGAAGGAATTCAAAGGGAATAGTAGAGCATTATTATCTCTAACTGATGCCCCGAGGAAAGAAAATGCAAACACTTAGTAAGGAACCTGAAAGCTCTATCATGACTCATGAAGAAGAGGAAGAAATGCTATATGATATATCAAAATTACAAGACCAAGTGCAAAAAATGTCAGCCTCACAAAAGCTAACAGAAGCTAAGATAAATGGCATGGAATCTAAGATAAAGGGTGTGGAAGCTAAGATGGATGATTGGAAGAAAGATTTGAAGATAGACATGGATGATTTGAAGACAGATTTGAAGACAGACATGGACGAATTGAAGATAAATATGAATAAGTTGCTACAAGCAATGGTCACTAAGGGTGAAAGGGTAGTAAAGGAAACTCATGATGAGAACAAAAGAAATGTTAATCATGATTCCATAGACTCTAATTTGGGATCGAAGACCCATCATATTCCAAAAATCGATATGAGGAAGTTTGATGGCAAGGATCCGCAACATGGATATTACAGATGGAGCAATTTTTCGATCTCAATAATGTGCAAAACACACAAAAGGTATGTATGGAAACTTTATATTTGGAACCAAATCAGTTTGTATGGTATCAATGGCTTTGCTCTCGTAAAAAATTTATCACTTGGGCAACTTTTACGGAAGAATTGATGGCACATTATGAGGATACAAAAAGCAACACTTTTTTTAGCCAATTGATAAGTCTCAAACAAAAGGGTTCAATAATGGAGCACATTGAGGAGTTCCAAAAATTGAACATAAGGGTAAAAAATATTCCAGAGGAGCATAGGATTGATGTGTTCATAGGGACTTTAAAGGATAATATCCAACATGATGTTTGCCTTTGGGAACCTGATTCATTAGAGAAGGATTCAAGTTAGCAAGAAAAATGGAAAGCAAAATTATGGCAAACAGGAAGCATACCACTCACAACTATAAAGATGGAAGTGTTGTTGCCCCTAGTCTTCCACAACCTATAAGGTTGACACCACAACAATTGGAAGAAAAAAGAGCAAAAGGGCTTTGTTACAGTTGTTATAGCAAATACACTAAAGGTCATAAGTGTGTTGAGAAGAAATTATTGTACATAGATTGTGAAGAGGAAGAAGAAAATGAGCAAGAAAGGCCAAAAGAAGAGGATATACTCCAGGAAAAAAGCCTAGATAAAGAAGAAATGAATCCGACCATATTTTGTAATGCATTGGCAGGAATTACCACTCCTCAAACCATCAAGATAGAAGGACAAATCAAGAAGAAAAGGTAATAGTGTTGATTGATTCAGGAAGTGCCCACAATTTTATTCATTGTAAGATAGCAAAAGAATTGAATTGCTTCCTATATCCAGCACCAGAGTGTCAAGTGATGATTGCAAATGGAGGAACAATAAATTGCTCTGGAAAGTACCATAGTATCAAGCTATCCATGGGAGTATATGTATTGACTAGCCCAATGCTTTCCATTCCAATGGGAGGTGTTGATGTTGTACTAGGATTCTAATGGCTACAATCCTTGGGTACAATAGCTTTTAATTTTCAAGAAAATTTCATGAAATTTTCTATGGAAGGAAAGGAAGTTGAATTAAGGGGTATTTCAGGGAAACCGGGAAAGATAATCAACTCTAACGATATGACAAAGCTTCTAAAAAAGGAACAAAGAGGTGTAATTGCACAATTATGTTTGCTAGATGTTTCCACATTGGAATAATCTATTTCTCCAGATCTCCAAAAAGTCTTGGACAATCATTCCAATGTATTTGAGACTCCCAAGGGTCTCCCACCTATTCGTGATCATGATCATGCTATTCATCTGATTCCAGGAAGTGTTCCTCCAAACATCAAGCTGTACAAATATCCTTATGCCCAAAAGAGTGAAATTGAACGTATGGTTGCAGAAATGCTAGAGGCTGGTATAATTCAACAGAGTCAAAGTTCTTTCTCTGCTCCAGTAGTATTGGTGCACAAGAAGGATAGATCATGGCGCATGTGTCCGGATTATAGGAGCTCAACAAGCTCACTATTAAAGATAAGTTTCCCATTCCTGTCATTGATGAATTATTGGATGAATTGCATCAATTTACTTCACCAAGTTGGATCTTCATTCAGGATATCATCAAATCAGAATGAAGACTGAAGACAATCCAAAAACAACATTTAGAACTCATGAGGGTCATTATGAATTTTTGGTCATGCCTTTTGGCCTTACCAATGCACCTTCTACATTTCAAGGTTTGATGAATTCCATTTTCAAACCCCTCCTTAGAAAATTTGTGTTAGTATTTTTTGATGATATACTAATCTACAACAAGTCTTGGAAGGATCATGTTGAACATGTTGACAGGTGCTACAACTATTGGAGGAGAAACAATTATATGCAAAAAGATCCAAATGTTCTTTGGAGTACAAGAGGTGGAATATCTGGGTCATATTGTATCTCATGAAGGAGTTAAGGTAGACCCTAGCAAAATTAAAGCCATTAAGGAATGGAAAATCCCCACATCCATAAAGCATCTGCAAGGATTTCTTGGGTTGACAAGGTATTATCGTAAGTTTGTTAAGAATTATGGGAGAATAGCAGTAGCACCTCTAACAACATTATTGAAGAAAAATGCATTTTCATGGACTCCAGAAGCAAAAAAGGCCTTTGAACATCTTAAAGAGGCAATGTGCCAAGCACTGGTCTTAGCTACACTAGACTTCACGAAAACCTTCATTGTGGAATGTGATGCTTCAGGAAATGGAATTGGTGTTCTAATGCAAGATGAAAGACCCATTGCTTTTGAAAGTCATCCAATCAAGGGAAAGTTTTTAAGCAAAGATATTTATGAGAAGGAAATGT
>APFE030648657.1:94449-131604 GCA_000404065.3 Pinus taeda | reverse complement strand
ATCATTATACATCTTGAGAGTCTCATACTGAATCCTGAGAGTTTGAAGTTTGGCACGCTTTACCTGTTCATCTCCTTCATAGCTTGTGACAATTTTGTCCCATATCTCTTTTGCAGATTTATAGTGCATTACTTTCATGAATTCTGATTGAGATATACATTCTAATAGAGTACTGACTGCTTTTGCATTCGTTTCATACTTCTTTTTCTCGTCTGCATCTGTAGGAGTAGTTGAAGGAAAAGCATAGCCTGTCTCTACAATATTGCAAACTTCTGTACCAAGAGATTGAAGATAGGCAGTAACTCTTACCTTCCAATAGTTGAAGTTTGTCCCATCAAAAACCGGTGGCCTGATAGATGCTTCCCTCTCATAGTTTCTCATGATGAAAGATCTACCTTCAAGCGATCAAGCTTCTCTGAAGGACCTGCTCGATACCAATTGTTGACAATAATACTGAGAGGAGGGGGGGGGTGAATTAGTATTATCTAATTCTTTTACCAAATCCTTTTTATTTATACTTTGAATTATTTTGCATACCAATACCATAAATAATGAGCATGAATCAGAAAAGCAGTCAGTCAAATCAAAGAACACCAGATATAAGGTGGAAACCCAATGTGGGTGAAAACCACCTGCTGCAATATGTCTCTATCTTCTTTCAAATTAGAAATTCCTTTTACAATGGTCTTGTACTGGTGCAGTCCTTTACCAGTACGCAGGCTGCAACCTACAGAGAGCTACAACTCTCTCTCGTTTTCCAGTCTCTCCTGAAAGGGAGCTACAACCCCCTACTTTTTTTTTAAGGACCACTTTTCATAAATTTTCAAACTGAATCCATATACATCAAATGATCATCAAGTTCATGTAAATTATACAGACAGCTGTAATAACCAGATCAACAATAACAGAACAGAACCCAGAACACCTTTCCAACAGAAAAATTCAACCAACAGAAGATCTTAACACAGATACGCGGTTTTTCTTTTGCTGGCCTGCGTTGCTACGCAGCTCACCTTCTGCTTCTCTACGTATACCCGCAGATCTCCTTCTTCTGGACTGCGTGGCCACGCACTGCTCCTTTTACTGACCTGCGTATAGTACGCACCCAAAAACGATATCGCGCCGCGTACTTCTCAGAAAGTACGCACCCAGAAACAATATCGCTCCGCGTACTTCTTAGAAAGTACGCACCCAGAAGAATAATCGCGCTGCGTGCTGCTATAGTAAGCACGCACCTGAACCACTGTTGCCCTGCGTACCTACGCACTGAGCCTTTGCTGCTTCTGCGTACCCACGCACTGAACCTTCGGCGCCTCTGCGTACCCCCGCACTGAACCTTCGGCGCCTCTGCGTACCTTGGACTAGGGCTGAAATAACCTCAGATGCCCAGATCTGAACTTGTGCTCAAGAGATCACCCTTCGCCGATTCGCCTCTAACTTCTCCTTTATAAATCAATCTTTTAAGAACCGAGAACCCAATAAATCAGATCTTAAGATATTCAATCACTCAAAAAGGATGCTCAAGCCAAATGATCTCCTTTGCTTTATATAGGCTAGCTCTTCCTCAAATCAAGGATCATGGGGCTCAATAATAATAATAAAATAATCAATACCGCGGGCCAAAACCATGATAACCCAATACAGTTGGCTAAATACCACTGAGAAACCCCACGTGTGGGCGCTTAACTGCCTTGGAATGTGTGCACTGGGGTACGCACCTCATGGATGGGTAATCCGCGTATTAGGATGCGGTCCCTGCATGGTATACCTGAAGGTACGCACCTCCTGAACTGTTCTCCTGCGTACTTCTTTATTTTCATCAAAATGAGAGCCATGCCATGGGTGTTGCCATCAAGTACAACATCTGAAACATATAATCATACCAGAACCATAATGCCAACACATGGCACTGACGAAACCTTCGAGTGCCTCAGAAACCATCCTAAGACACCAATAATAGGTATCCAACCTACTAAGAAGGCCAAGTTGAAGTTCATTTAGGAAATGTTGGCGGCTCCTCGGATCCCAAGGGAAAACTCCCTTTGACATTAATCCAATGCTTGTCATGCAACACAACAACTTGTAACTGGGGAAAAAAGGCATGCAAGTGGATAAAGACGCTACTATCCAGCGTATTTTCACTAAAAAATGATTATCTAGACATAACTTACTAGATGGATCGAAGTACACCATGTAAGGCTAATTTTACCATAGTAAAATTGCTTTCACTATAAGAAAATACCTAACAAACCACATTTGTTAAGGTATTTCTGGTTAATCTCAGGAGGAATAATTAAACAAATCATTATTATCTAATTATCTCCTAATAATAATTAAATAAATCATTATTTATTTAATTATCTTCTAGGAATAATTGATTAAACCATTGTTTAACTAATATTCCTTATCATATTTGACCCAATCATGAGAAATAATTAGATAAATCATTATTTTTCTTATTTTTCTCTAGCAATAATTAATTATGCATTATTTAGTTACTATTCCTTGTTAGACTAAGTCCTCTAGGAATAATTAAACAAATCATTTTTTTTATTATTCCTTAACAACATTCCTTGACATGAAAAATAAATCATGTATTCATTTCTTAGTTCTAAATAGAAGTATTTAACCAATTTAAATACTTTTTCTCTCCAACCAAATATAATAAAATATTCCAAATGGTTAATTTTAGATTTTGGTTAATAATATTATATTATTTTCCATTATTCGAGAATAACCCAATATTTTGTTATAAATTTGAGGGTTTTACATCCTTTATTAACTTGGGATCATTTTCATTATTGTAGTCACTGTTGTAACTTTATTATAATCATTGTCTCTCACCATTTGTCTTTCTCATTTGATTTCCCAATGAGCTCAAATAGTTTGTTTGCTAGGTTTACACATTGTAGACGAGAGAGACTCTATAGAGTTAAAGACATTAAGGATAGAGAAGAACCCACCCCATAGAGGGGGATTGGTAACATCATTTGTTCCCTTCATTGGTTTCATATAATAAAATCTATTCTTTATATCTGGTTTCCATTGAGTCATTGGAGTTATTTGCAATTAATTCAATATTTCATCTTGTTGTTTACCTATTTTTGTTGCATAGATCAAGACTTTGGCAGGTTTTGTTTCTATCATTTGCTGGAAATCCACATTGCTTTATAGCCATTTTTACTATTAAGGTTGTTTGTCATCTACAGCATAAGGTGGTTTCTTTTCATACACTCTCGATAAGAACTCTACACAATAGATGAAAACTTCATTGCATTTCTAATTCTCATTCAGAAACCTAGGTGACCTTCAGTTTTCAGCTTAGGGTTTTTCTTTTTTCAGTCCCTTAATTTTTTTACTAGCATTCTAACCTTAGATCAGTCAAATTTCTAACTTCTAAAAGTTTTCTAGTTATTTCGCAGGCGACGGGAATGAGCGCACTATAGATCGAAAAATTTTCGGTGACCTACCACCTAAGAATTGAGGAGAACAAATCACACTTTTCATCCCCAAACCTACAATTTTGGGGTCTAGAGTGCACTTTCTAGCCCAAAAACTGTGATCTCCCCTAAAACATGTTACTACTTGCGATTTTAGGGTTTCAGGAAATTTTTCTGATCATTTTTTAGGTTTTTTCAAGAGCATTCTACTAGGTTGGTTGACCACTGTCTTAGCCCTCATAGGCATTGATTTACTTTTTTTTTCTCATCGAAGTGCAATTCAGCCCCCTACGGGCTTCTAGTATGCTTCCACCTTTAAAGGAGGAGTTTATTTGAGTAAGAAGTCTAAGTTTTTGCAAAGCTTTCAACCATACATATCAAATCTATACCTTTCTTTTTCAGATCTTTAAAGATTGTTTGTTTCCATCCAAAGTTTCCTTTTGAACGTTGTTTGGTCATTTTTCTTAGGATGCCACTGTTGGCCCTAGGTTCTACACCCATCCCCCTATCTTTTGCATCGATTTCCCTCACTGCTTTTTTGTTGTCGCTGCACCAATTTCTAGTAGCATAATGTCATTTGATCCCAGTCACACCAATGCTTATATCTCTTGGCCATTTTAGTGTTTTTTCAGTTGATTTTTCCACTAACTAACACCGTGTTTACAAACCCATTTTAGGTGGGGTTTAAATAGTTGATTTTCTGTTTATTTTTTGTTTTTAATTTTAGTTTATTTACAATGTTTCATCAATCATTTTCTTTTTTCAAACACGATTTGGGGTTAATTAATAAACACACATATTCACACACAAAATCACACCTTAAGCGAAGGGTGCTTGGTTAACACCACCAAGCCAAGACTTAACTTAATTAATTTATCTCCCAAAAAAAGACAGAGACATTTTTTTATCTCCCTTCACCATTTCTGTGTCACTTGTTTCTTACAACCATTACACCACCAAGGCATTTGTTGCGGAGACATTTAGGTCTTCATCCCCGGTTTCCACTTGGACATATTATTCCTCCCCACAGGGTTTGTGTTATTCCTCCCCTGAGTTCCCATACTGACTCTTCTTCTAGTTCATATGATTCCTCATCTAATCACAAGCCTCCTTCACCACATACCATAATCATGTTAGGATCCACTGCAAGTGTAGGAAACCAACCTGGTAGTGGCTTCATTTTTATCCTGGTAGTCACATCTAGTGAAACCATTACAAGAGATGTTCCAACAAATTCTCTGCTTCCTTTTATGGTTGGTTTAAGCCTTTTGGATTTCAACCAGTTGATAAATAACCCCATACACCACAATGCTAGTTGTCTAGTTATGCTAACTAATGTTCCCTTCGACATTCCCAAGTTTGAGGGTAATTCTGGAGAGGACTCCACTAATCACGTCCGCTCCTTCCATATGTCATGTTCATATAATTCCATCATAGATGACTCCATTCGTCCTTGGTTGTTCCAACACACACTCAATGGAGATGATGCGAAGTGGTAGATTGACCATCTGTCTGCTTCTCATTCCACTTTTGCGACACTTGCTAAAGCATTCCTTTCATATTTTAAGTTACCTCTCTAATACAACATTGGGTGGAAGCTATTGACCACATTCCATCATTCCTATACCACTCATGTTTCCGACCATGTCCAAGCATGGCATAGAAGGAGGAGCCTGTGTCATGCTCCTTCCTTCGAAGAATGTGTCTACCTTGATTGGTTTCTTAGGACTCTTTTAGTGCCCATTTCCAAATATGTCGCATCTCACTTTCCTCAGAAAGAGGAAGAGGCTCTTCAAACTACTTTGAGATATGACTTGATTTATGCTCAATACGGTTATGTCTATACCATTATATCAGATCTCTGTCATCCTGCTAGAGTCAATGCACCGAGGCCATCTCACACCACTAACTGTATAATTGGACCTGTTTCACATTCTTCGTTGTACACTTAGTAGAGTTATGGCTATCCACAGGGGGACATTGGTTCCTCCAACACTTATCCCCCTCTGCCAACAACATGTATTCAGGACAAAACACATATTATGCATTCATCCAACCACATCAGCATATGTAAGGGCAAGTTAGCTCTCAAGCTATCTACTAGATCATTGCCCCTTTACCATCTTACACCTATGTATAATCAAGTGCTCCAGCCCCTCAAACATTAGTGTCGTAGCCTCCCATGCATCCTCAGTGCCAGAATTCATTGCCCCCTTAGGGTCAACTCTATGCATAGTAGAGTGCGACCAATCCCCAAAATTTGAAGAAAAAGAATAAGGGAAAGTGTAACAAGGGTAACCAAGGTAGTCAACCTAATTAATCCCAGCGGAGCCAACATAACACCAAAAACTAGCAACAGGAAAACCATCCTAGCCATAACAAGGTTGTTCATATGAACAAGCCTTGTGCATGTTGTAGTGTACATGGAAATTATACTCACGAGTGTCCCCTCTTACCTCAGATGCGAAAAATGTGGGAAGCCCAAGCAAATTCTAGAGGTCGACCACCCATGCAGCAACCATCTCAACATCATGCACCATCTCAACTGATCATGCTTACAAACCATTTCCCTCGGAAAGGATTTATTTCTACTCAACCTTGGCAAGGTCAAGCAGCCCACCTTCCCTAACCTTTTGGTCTTGCTAACTACCATATTATCATAATGAATTTTGACGAGGTTACTACCTCCGATGTCAACTTGCAAACTCGATCACGTCAATCCGACAAGCCATCAACACTATTTGAAACTAAGCCTAGAACCAAAGAGTCTACTGAGTCTCTTACAACATGAAATGGTCCTTTACAGATCCCTCAGCCCAAGGTTGAATCAATTGCCAAAATCCTGAAAGGGCCATTGTGTCGTAATGCGACTTCTAATTGGGCTACCCACCTGTACAGTATAGTAGATGACTTGTCACAATCACTTGTCGACATGTCAACACTGGAGGTTCTCCAATCATTCCCATTTCAAAAGAAAGCTCTATTAACTACTTTGGGGATGGTAGATCATTCAGATGATCATTTGATTGTATTTCTCGTTGACACGTTAGAACATCCTCCATTACCATCATCCATTTCTTTCCAGATAACAGTCTGAGTCTATAATGTCATCATCTCCCAATTCATTATTGACCAAGGTGCATCCACCTATCTAATTTTCACTGCCATTGGGAAGAAAATCAAGTTACCTGAACTATCCCCATCCACCATCACTTTGTGTGCTTGGGATAGTCACACCTCCTAGCATCTCGGCATGTATCACAATTTGCCTCTGCATTACAACATTATATTGGGTCATAGTTACACTTATGCCATGTCACCCATCGCATATGTGATTTTCCACAATATCTGCTTCCCCCATGAAGGGAATATCATCACAATTGATTAGTTAACATACTACGAGCCATCATCCTTGACCTCCCCTGAGTCCACTATCTCATCGATGTCTACCAAGTAGTCTTCCACCCCTCTCACTAGTGTTTAACCCATAGCCTACAAAGATTCCACCTTGTTGGGTGCTTTCCTTGGTCCTTCCCCTCCCATCTCTGAGCCCAGCTCATCGAGTGTTTGCATGTTACAAGCATCATGGTATGCTCAAAATAAGTCTGGTACCTCTTCTCAATAATTAGTTCCACAACATCTTGATGTTGTGACTTCAACTGAGCCATTAGGATCTACCCCTCTAGGACTTCCTCCTTTTGTGGGTACCTGTCCTTTGGTCCCATGAGGAACTCTTCCTCCAAGTCTTAACCATCTAGGAATCGTTTTTCCAGGACATTATCCTGTAGGACAAATATCCTTCTTGTTTCCTACTATTGGAATCTTTTCTGCCTCTCCCATGGCTTCGTTGAGACTCACTAATATGACTTTGGGGATCCTAATCTAGTACATTGATCCTCCAGCGAGCAATCTACCTAGCTATCTCAGACCATATCATGCTTTTCCCCAGTTCAGCCAGTCCATATGACCCCTGTGGCTGCTCCAGTTCCACCGCAAACTCAATAGGAACCCACTCATGTTGTGAAAGCATCGAGACATGGGGGAAAAGGCAAGAAGAAGGAATCTAAGGACAAGGCTCCCCAGGGAATGCAACCTACCTCTAAGCCTACAAGGTCTACACCTCATTGCCCTTTTTGTGAATTGGTTGGGCATGCCACCAATAACTATTGTGATCTCCCTCTTCTCAAGTCCGTAGCCAACGATACATTTCCTGAGTCTAACATCCTGATGGTCCATGTTACCTTACCTGACTCTTCAAAGAAACTTAAATCATTCAATAAGAATCACCCTTGATCTTTGTGTGATAACTACAACCATTATACCCATCATTGTCCTTGTCTCTACGAGTTTCATGAATACCTTTAGGCAGTTTGTGAGTTTGAGGCCACTCATAGTGGGTCAACTAGCCCTCTACTTGTGAGTTATGGTTCCACTCCTACATAAGAACAGGGGGAATTTGGTCCCGTCATTGTGATCCCTCCCCCCGATGTCGAGATGATGAACTCCATAGTCCATATCTTTTACCTATCTTCATCCTCGAGATCCTCTTAGGAAAACCTCTTTGAGATTCCCACGCATGCTTCTGTCAAACCTTCCTTGTCAAAAACCTCAGTCTCAACATCGATATATCTTCCATCTACTAGCTTGTTGTCTACCATTTCAAATGATGCATATGTGAACCTTCTTTCTCAAGATGATGCATCAGGTACTATCACCACATGATGGAGTACATCTTCTTCACTTCCACCCATCTTCCATTCCGATGAGGAAATCATGGAAGCCATGACTACCCCTGATCCCTTGGGAAAATATGCACCATCGTATGTACTTCATCACATATTTGAGAACCCATAAGTTTTCCCCTGACTTTACTCATGATTATCAACAACGTATCTGATACCAGGCCCCTTGGTAACTTCTCATCAACGATGAACTTTATCATCGTGGTTTTGATTGTATCCTTCACCATTGTCTCACTCATTATTATGGATAGGACCTTACATCATTCGTAAGGAATTTGGTAATGGGGAATATCTCTTACAGGATTTTAAAGGCGAACTTCTTCCTACTCCTCACAATGCACTCTACCTTAGTAAATTTTACAAATAGCATATCCAATAGATGTGCATGTATTTATTTCTATCATGCATTTAGGTAGGTTGCATCATATCATTTCTTGTCTTTTTCAACTTTGAGATGGATTGATCATCCACGTTGTATATCGTTTATTCCAATGGTGCGAGTCACTTCTCCAAGAATCTAGCCTCGGTAGAATGGGCCATTGTCACCCCGTTATATATGTTAGTCCATTGTAACAACATGTGCATTGGATCTTCCACCAATAACCATGTCGAATATCACATAGTGATAAGTTTGTTAATTGTTTCCCTTGCTCATCGCATCCTTCATCTTCATGTTTGTTTATATTACTTGTTGCTTGTCATGCAATTGAATGGTATGTATTGTTTGGATAACCAAGTCCTATTTAGGAAAAATCTATGAGTTAAGTTGTTGGTATGTGAATTTGAAACCATTACTTTTATTCATGTTCCTAGATCCCAAAATAACTATGTAGATACCATTGAAAAAAAAATTGATATTGGGATTTATCACATGTATATCACAGAATACAACCATAACCAAAACAAATGGTGAACCACAATCGTCATATAAAAGATGCATAACCACATTATGTATCGACATATAAAAATAAATGTGTTTGCAGCCTACCACTCTAAATACATCTGGTATACCCATAGCATATTGGGCGGCACATAGGCTCCTACATTGCCTTATCATCCTTTGGAGGATCTCATGCAAAGTTGGTTCGAGATGCTTGAATCCCTTTTTCGAGCACTCGGAACATAATTGCACTCCAAAAACTCCTCCTTCTAGGGGCATCGTTCCCACCTTTACATACCATATCAATCCTCTCCATCACATATGACTCTGGGAAGTATCCCATGCTTGGGGCAATGATGGCTTTCCCATGGCCATATTCTCAATTGCTTAACATAAGTCTTGGCCTAGATCCCACTGGATCTAGGTATGGTTAATTATCCTTCCATTCCTTGGATAATTTTGTCCTACTGGCCTCTCCGGCGAGCCATATTCACATCAGATATTGTAGACGTTTGATACCATATCTTAAAATATTCTAATATATGTCATAACATATTTACCACATAATACCCATGTTTGAATTAGTGGGTGAGGATGGTTCTAGACCTCCTGTAGTAGTTCATTCTCGTTTTCCTCTTCCCTTAATTCTTCACCGGGAACCATCATTCTTGGAAGCATTAAGGCCATTTTAGACAAGTAAGGAAACCTTCCTGAAAGTCACAGACCTTGATTCTGATGGTTGGATTTTTCCCTATGATCTCCACAATATTTAGGGCCTTTTCATCCTCTCCTAATTCACCAAATATAAATGTGCAAATGAATAAAAATATAAATGAAAACACCCTTTTATAGGAAAACCTCTTATTAGTGTCAGTGTCTTCACACTTCCATCAGTGATCAAATTGCGCTTTTGAATGCATATTCGGTGACTCATTCAATCAGATGCATTCCATTATGTCATGGATCAACTGATAGGAGTTGTTTCATGTCAATTTCCCTCATGACATTCACCTGCTGACCTGTTTACACATTTTCTTTAGTCATTTATTGTCATCCTATTTCATTTCATTTATAAAAACTAGTTTTAGGGTTTAGTTTCATTATGCTTTAGGGTTTGTCATCATGGCCATCCTAATTGAATAAAAATGTCTGCAGACACACGAGGAAGATAAAATGGTTCATAGAGTCGTAAGTTTACTTCTGTTATGCTAAATAAAACGCTTTTACCTCAAAACTCTGATTTGAGGTGAAATTGAGCATTTGCAGTTAATGAATCACTTGATGTAATTTTATGTAATTTTATTGCCCTAATATGTAATTAAATTGCTCCTGGTGACTTGGTGACACAGTCAACTCCTCCCACTGCAAAAATTCAATGTATAAGTCCACCTACAAAAAGGCAAAAGTCAGATGTAAGTGAAACAGAGCATTTGGAAAAAGCTGACAAAGCATTAGAAAAGTGGTTTTTGGTTAATGAAAAATTAAATGAGAAGGGATATAAAAGCCAATTCATGGGTTTCATGTCTTCATTGTTGAATTGAAAATGCCACAGGGAGAAAATCATGATTTTGAGTAAAGAAGGAAAAATAGGGGAAAAAATCAAAGCATCTTCCTGGCACTGCGCACTTGTTCCTTGTCGTTGCACATTAAATCGATGCTATGCACCTACTGTAGTTTTACAGTTTAACTTTGATCTAGTGCTGTGCATTAAAAGTGCTCTGCACACCTATTCCTTGGTGCTGTGCACCTGCTAGAGGAGCCAGAATTGCCTCAAATCACCTCCAAACTTCCTAGAAAACCAATTGATGCTTGTTCCAAGTAAGTATATCACTCCTCCTTACTAAGAAGAGTTATACTTGGTTTATTGAGTATGTTTGGCTTCCTTTAGAGCAAACCCTAACTAGCTGCTAAATCACCTCTCACGAGTTATCAAAGATATTTGTTGTTCTCTCTTACTCCATTCATATTGAGTTTTCCCAGTCACATTCCCTATCCCCTAAATCATCAAATTTCACTCCCTAAACCCCACTCTCATTTACCAAACCCTAACCATATTACAATATTCTCAAACCCTTATTCCACATCCATAACACCATTCTCTCCCCTCATTGCCCAAAAGAAACCCAAATTCCTATTCCCCCAAGCATTCACTTCCTCATTACACATTCCTTACTTCATATTTCAAAATCTCTTCGTACTCATCTTATTTCACTTCAAATTTCATCGCCCATCACATTACCAAAAGCATGGAAACAGATTCAGATTATGAGAGGTAAGAGGAAACTCTTAGTGATTCTTCCAGAGAAGCTCGCATGCCAAGAAAGCCACACAAAAGGGGAAAGATCATTCGGGAGGAGCCCACCACTCTTACAAAATTTCTTGCTTGCCCTTTTGTTGTAGCTAGCTTTAAACACCAGACTTGTCATCAGTTTTCTGAAATGGTAGAGAGGGTAAAATTTCATCATGAGCTTGCTAGGTTTTTTGTTGTCCATCTCCATAATGGCCAGATGAACCTTGCTGGTGTCTCTTTCACCTTGACACCTGCCACCATTTCAGCAGCAACATGCATCGCTAATGTAGGTGAATAGTGGAATAAGGGGTAGTATGTGGGCAGAGAACATTATGAGTCTTACATTAAGGCTAGATGTCACAGTCAAATCAGTAGGGTTTTTCCTTTCAAATACTTGCAGAACATTTATGCTCCTCTCATGAAACTCGTCATTAAGTATTCACCTATGAAGGAAGGTTTTCTCACCTATATACATATCATATCAGGTTCTTGATGCATTTCACAACAATAAGGATGATGAACCTCCCTTACTTTCTATGTAGGAATATTGAGAAGATGGCTCAGTATGTGCAAAGGAAACCTTTTCCTAAACAACTCAATAGCATTTACCACTTCTCACTAATTAAAATTGTTGTCTTGCATCAGCTAAGCTTGCTGAATATACCATGGAATACCCTTATTTCCCATAAGATTTTCAAAGGCCCTCAGGTGGTTCCATCAGTGCCTCAGGAGGAAGGAGGACCAGCGGAACAACTAGGTGTTCATGAGACTAAAACTACAGGTGTGCCAATGTTTTTCACCTATGAGAGAGGCACAAGGAGGCTTTTCGCTACTGCCAAGTGAGTACTATCTCCACGAGGGGTGGAAGGGGTCTCGTTTTCTTTAGTAGATCACAGGAAAATGCTATCTCCACCAAGGGTGGAAGGGGCTTTGGATTCTTCTCCAGCTAAACAGGTACAGGTTGGGCAGAAACAGAATGATAGAGATAAAGGGAAACAAAAGATGCATGAAAAGATCCCTCCTAAAGGGAAAGATAGAGATTTTATTTTGATTGAGGAGGTTGTTACTGATTTGGGCTCAAAAAGCTCAAGACTCAAGGACATGATTATCAAAGAGAAGGAGGTTGAAATAGAAGCCTTATCACTTAACCTTGAGAGGGCCAAATAGATCATCAACTTTCTTGAGTAGGAAAACAAATAGTTGATAGATAAGCAAGATATTATGGAGCCGCAGATGATTAGAGAAATAGGCAAGAGGCAAAGAAAAGAAAGAACAAGACTACCTAACCCAGAACAAGATTTGCAAAACAAGGGTAAAGAGGCTAAAAGCAAAGCTAAAAATAGCTTTGAGGACATCTTCTTGAAAAATGGTTTACATTTTTGGAATCAGCATGGAAAAATATGAAAGCTCAAAAATAGTTAGGAATTTTGGACAAGTTTTAGGTCTCCACAAGGGCAAAAAACACCCAAAAAGTGCCCTCTCTACCACTATTTTGCCACACAGGAAGCAGTCTTGGGAGAATCAATTTTTTGAGGGGAAAATGGACTCCAAATTCCGAAATTCAAGTTTTTCTAGAAAGTAGACTCGACAAGATTTCCAACGAGCTATCATGCACCTAATTTTCACTCCAGAAAGGCTTCCAAATTTGGCCTAGAAAAAGCATTGCGCATTAAACCGATTTTGCCAATTTTGCCTGATTTTCCAGATTCTTCCTAGTTTTCTTGGGAGATCACTTTTTCCTCATTTCTTAGTAAATTTAAGCATGGTAAATGATGAATTCGATGTAAATATGGTTGAAAATAACTTCATAGGGTAGATACATCAAGTTCCAATAGGTTTTGAGTTGTAATGAATTGGTTTCCTTGGTTTTAGAGGCAAGATGTTCCACTGCCTATATTCTTGTTCTTAGTTTAGATATGGTTGAAACCACCCCTCTTCTCATGGATTCGACCCTAAAAGATAGATTGAGTAGTTTACTTGCCTATATCATGTACTTTTTGATTCATTTGTAAAGGTTGGACTTTGGCAGAAGTGTTGGCACTCATTGAGCATTTGTATCAGCAGTTTGGCAAGGAATAAAACCAGGTTTCATAGCTATTTTTGTGGGATTCTTGTGACAATGAGTTTATGTATTGTTTCTTCTTTGTAATTAGTTTTTTCTGATGTTTTATATGTATCCACATCTTTCTCTTCTAAACTAAATGAATCAAGGTGAATAGACAAAATAAACTAATTTACAGTGCTTTGTCTTGGAAACACATTTGGTTATCCACATATTTCTCTTCTAAAATAAATGAATCAAGGTGAATAGAAAAAATTCACTAATTTACAGTGCTTTGTCTTGGGAATGCATTTGGTTTTCAATGTTTTCACTATTTGAAGAGGATTCATAGTTTCTTATGCCCTCCTCAACTCCTCAATCGTCTTAATATACCATCTCAAATCCATTGCTAGTACATAAACCCTTGTGTACCTTGCCCCACAGGACATGACCGTATCCTTGAGCTGATATCCTGAACCCATTCTGCCTTCTCCAATTGGTCCAACAACCAAAACCTAAAATTCATACCTGAAACCCTGAGCTACTATACCTAGCCTAAAATCTACATTAAATTCAATCATCTCAAGCCCTAATTGCTAATATCCTAATTGAGATTGACAAGGAGAGAGCCCCCTCCCAACCTAGTAGGGCTAGCCACCAGGTTAAGCATGGTTTGATGTTACCCTAGACTTGCCTTCCTTCAGCCTGAGGTAGCTCAAGGCACTAACACCTCCAATTTTTATGTCGCTCATTGCAATGAAACTGTAGCTCAGTTTGACAAACCGTTAACATTTTTGGGAATCTCTCAGCGAGCACTATAATGGATCTCTCTTCGTTTTTGATGATCTAACACTCCACCCGGAAGCCATTTTTCCAAGAAGGGTGAGTTCGTCACCTCTCAAAATCGGGTTTCTTCATATGTGATGCTTATACTTTTGGGACCACCTTCCCTTGGTTATTTTCATCTCACGTATCAATTTTCAACATGAGAAACCATCATTTTCTCATGTTTTCATGGTCCCCACCAGGCTGATTCTATGTGGGAGCATCATTGGGTCACCCTTGTTCAGAGCATCCGCAATGAGTCACCTTTGCATCCACAGAGTCTATTTTGTGTACCATTATATCATGTCATAGTATTCCATCCATATTTTCATACCATTCATCTTATTGTGCCCATTTTGGCCTTCAGTTATATTATCCACCATCCCCTTCGGAGTCAAGCCAGTTGTTGCCAGGTCAACCATGCCCTTGATGGTTTGAGAAGGGAAGTCATGTTTTTCTCTCAGTCCCATTTTCCCTATTTTCCCTAGTGTTAGTGCATCAATCACATTACTATTTTCCCTCTTATCTTACTTGAGGATCCTCATTTCCTCACCTATGGTGGGCCCTATTTTGTCGACATCAACACATCTATTCTAGAATAATGACCTAGAGGGAGGTTTATCTTGGTTCCATATTCCACTCTTGTTCAATGCCTTGGATCAAGAAAAGGGAATCATCATTGCCCTTTGACTTGATTGTTTCATGCTCATGATTATTACACTTGATGGTCTAGTGACGCAACAGATTATACCAGTGATTCCTGGGTGTGTGTGATATGTTTCAAACCTCATGAGGGGGTGGCCCTTCAAGTAGTTCCCCACATTCCCAGATGATTTCATATTATTCTACAGCCTCAGATTCAGTTCCATAGATTTGACAGGTTTAGTTCCTGCCACTTGTAGTGCTCATAGCATGCATGTCTCCGTTAGATGATCCATTCAGTTTTGCAGAGCCCTTTCCTACTCAGCAGGGCTTCTTTGATTGTTATACTCTCCCTCTGACCCATTTTTTTGAGGGAAGGGCCATTATGTCTCATGTACTCATATGTTATTGTATCCAATCCTAGTTCATGCTTTTCTAGGCACATTATTTATATGGGATACATTATATTTTTTGTTGGCTCATTTATGACATCATGTCATGTACCATTTTGCATGTACTGTAGTGCTGAATTTCATTTTGCTAGGTGCACCATTATTATTTATACTCAGTTATCTTGGTGGGTATGAGTATGCCTTCCTTGCCTCATTTGATATCAAGTTCCATAAGATAAAATGAGAGTTACATGAGTTAGTGGATCTCGCTCCTCAATCACTATCCTCTTTCGATTCAACTCCATTTCTCTCTCTCTCTCTCTCTCTGATGCCCCTTCGATGCCGAGTGATTGTGTCCTTACAATGTAATTCAGTCATACATTTTTCTCCTAACACTCGTACATTGAGGGGGAATCTGTTATCACCAAAAATTGGTCATCTAGTCATAACTTACTAGATGGATTGAGGTACACAATGTAAGGCCAATTTTACCACAATAAAATTGCTTTCACTATAAGAAATTACTTAATAAACCACATTTGTTAAGTTATTCCTGTTTAAACTATGAGGAATAATTAAATAAATCATTATTTATTTAATTATATCCTAGGAATAATTAATTAAACCATTGTTTAACTAATATTCCTTGTCATATTTGACCCAATCATAAGGAATAGTTAAAAAAAATCATTATTTTTCTTATTTTTCTCTAAGAATAATTAATTAATCATTAATTAATTATTATTTCTTGTCAAGTTTGACTAAATCCTCTACAAATACTTAACAAATAATTATTTGTTTCTTATTCCTTAACCACATTCCTTGAGATGAAAACAAATCATTTAATTATTTATTATTTCTAAATAAAAGTTTTTAACCAATTTAAATCTTTTTTCCCTCCAACCAAATATAATAAAATATTCTGAACGGTTAATTTTAGATTTTTGTTAATAAGATGATATTATTTTCCAATATTCAAGAATAACCAAATATTTTGTTATAAATTGGAGGGTTTTACATCCATTCTTCACTTGGGATTAGTTTCATTTTTGTAGTTACTGTTGTAACTTTTATTATAATCATTGTTGCTCACCATTTGTCTTTTTCATTTGAGTTCCCATTGAGCTCAAACATATTGTTTGTTGGGTTTACACATTGTAGAGGAGAGAGACCCTACAGAGCTGAAGACATTGAGGATACCCAAGAGCCCATCCCACAGAGGGGGACTGATAACATCATTTGTTCCCTTCACAGGTGTCATATAATAAAAGCTATTCTTTATATTTGGTTTCCATTGAGTTATTGGAGTTATTCGCACTTAATTCCTTATTTCATCTTGTTGTTTAACTATTTCTATTGCATAGATCAAGACTTTGGTAGATTTTGTTCCTATCATTTGCTATAGATCCACACTGTTTTACAGTCATTTTTACTATTAAGGTTGTTTTTCATTTGTAGCCTAAAGTGGTTTCTTTTCATACACTCTGGATAAGAACTCTAATATCAAGATCCATGGTGTCTCAGAAACCACTATCTTTCAAGTTTGATCCAACCTCTCATGGTTTGACCATGACAAGTAATGAGTATTGTATCTTCCTTGATAAGCTATTAATTTTTTGTTATCATGTGGTTTGTTAAAGAATGTGATTTGTTATGCCTCTTGATAATCAAACATTCTATGTTTACCTTTAGCAGTCATTACACACATCTTTGCTTAAACTTTTACAAATAAATATATATATATATATATATTATATATATAATATATATATAGATAATATATAATATATATATATATAATATATATTATATAATATATATATATATAATTAATAATATATATAATATATATATAATATATATATATATATATTTATATATATATAATATATATATATATAACTCATACCACATGGATCATATTGAAAACATAATCAACATAATTGTAGTCCTTCAATGTACAACCAGTAGTGGCATCAAAGGTTTACTCATCACACATTCAAAATGAACCACAAACATTTGTTAGTGATATGGGTATATCTGATGTGGAACAGATGCAATAAAATAATTAACTCATTTTAATAACTATATTGGGTCCATAATATCAGAGGTTTTGATATCAAAGATAATTGCAATATGTAATAGTTTACAAACTTGCTCTATAATAAAGCTCCGAAATGGTGGACACCAAATTACAATTAAACTCCATTTAATATCAATATCGCATCCATATTGTCGGCCAATTTAGATGGTGACAGATAAAAAAAGTTCTTATACATAGATGCGATCTTATATTAAATCCAATCTTATAATTATGCCGGGACTTCAAGTGAATCAGTGATCGACAATTTGACATTGGAAGTTTCATTCCAAAGTCCTAATATCAAGGCAGATGTGAAACTCTTATTAATCAACATTAATACACCATATCGGGTTCGGATATCGAAGATTGGAGAAAATCTGAGGTTGGAGATTATCACATATCACAACACACACCTTCAAGAATATCGATGGGATATGGATACCACATGAAGTGCTCTATTGCAAGTCAAAGATCAGGGAGTTTCAAGTACTAAGATATAAAAAAATCACTGAATCATCAACTACACATATATGATATCATTGTTTGTCTGTATACTTAGCATATTTCAATTAAAACACATCAATGGTGATACTAGTCTAATCACATGTAATAACATAAATGAGAAACTTGAATTAAAACAAACTTCAATAAAAATAGTACTTCAACTCAAAAACATATCACCAAGGTAAAGATAATACTACCTAATACACATTCGCTCTGCTCTTATTTAAAATCGGTGTGGTTCTTCTTTCTATGAAGACTTGTTTACAACTAGTGTAGTAAAAATCAAAATAGTTCTTGAAAATTTTCAAAACCCCCTTTCTTCATAACAATGAAGGGGATTTAAAGTTTAAAATCAAAACTCAAATGTAGAAAAGTCCATAAAATGTTGTGCTAGTCCAAAACCACACTTAAAACAAAAATAAAAACTAATAGTAGAATCATGTTAGAACAAGTTTATCAAGACTTGGATGAAGACTCCTTTACCAATTGTTGTCGAAGTTTCCATATATCTATCATTGCCTTTAATTCAGGTATATTTGTATACCTAATGCGCATCTGTGCAGTGAATAATGCATCGTTGAGTGTTGGCATCACCTGACTAGTTGTATTTAGAAGACACCTCAATTTCAATCATTGCCCATTTTGTTTGACAAGGAAATTCCAATGGAATTCCAAGTCAATCTTTGATAGAGATTTTATCCGCTCAACCCTCTTTTTTGATGATTCTTTCCAAGATTTTTTTCAATTTTAAAATCGGGTAACATATCTTCTAGGCACCCCGAGATTAAATTTTCCTGCAACATGATATCATTGATTGATTCAATCATGTTGATAGATATTTCCCTAGGATTATAGTTTTCCATATCCACATTTTTAAGCCTTATCTCCCATTGTTGAAAGACAATCTCTTTCTGAGATTCTTCTATTTTGGGAATATTTTCTAATCATCCCTTAGAGTTGTTCTAATAGTCAATGAAATTAGAGATTTTCTCTTCAACTTCCTTGCTAAATGTGGTCAATTCAAACAGTTGATTCACAAGAGCACTAACTAATTGGCACATCTCTTCAATAATGGCCATATTTTGGAAAAATAGAGCTAGCTGATGAGCAAGAAGGTTATTTAGCTCCCCTCCTTCTTTCATGAATTTTGTCATCTTAGGATTACCCTTCAGTTGCCTAATCCTACGATTTATCTCCTGTATATGGGGATTGTGGCTCTTCATGTCAGATTCATATTGAATCTTGAGCCCATCAAAATTGGTTTGCAATTCTATAAATTGAGCTTTCCATTGGTGGCAGATTCCTTTCTTTTAGTTTTCTAAATTTTGTTCAAGGTGCCTTACTTTATCATCTTTCTCATTTAGGTGTTCTTGTACTTCTGTGGCTTTGTCAATTGTTTCACTAGCATAGGCTCTTGCATATTGTGATAGTCTCCCAAGATCTTCAGTAGGGATCACTTGGGAATCTTTCCATAGTACTTGAAAGGAGGTATTTGTAGGGGCCAAAGTCTACCTTTGTTTAGTCCTTCTCATCTTTCTCTACCTGCTGACTACTGCTCTATGTTTGGGACTATAAAATACGTCTAGAGGAGGAATCTCCTCAATATTGAGAACGACCCCAGAGGTCAAAAAAACTGGATGATTTCTAGATCCTCAATGTCCATAGTTTATTTAGAAGCCTCAATAGTGAACGACATATTCTCAGGGATTACAGGAGTCTGAGCAATATGTGTCTATGACAAATTTTGTTATTTTATAGGGCCAGTCTCTTTAGGAAACTGATCCCAAATCACACCTAGACTTTCTTCTATCATTACCTTATTCGTCTTGGATTCGCTAACTACCAATGTTTTAGTTACATGAATTGCATATTAACTCTAAGATGTGCTTGTTCCTGTTTCTTGTTCCATCTTCTACTTTAGATTAATGATTTCACTGGGAAAATGGGAAATCCTTTTAACACTCTATTGATGAAACTACATTGTTTCCTTGAGGTTGAGTTGTGTTGCTTCTTTCTAAACCTGTGCATAATTTGAGGTCATTTGAAATAAATCATCAAATTTATTAGACTCATTTGTAAACTGCTTGATATTTACTTGTGTTGTAATATTTTTGGTAGTATCAATCGGGTCATATTGCATTTGGAATGGTTAGAAAGTTCATAAGTTGGATTTCCTCCATCTCCTTAGTAGCATGTTTGAAATTCTCTAAATCATATAATCCACAACGAAATGGAAAAACATGACACATTGTCTTCTTTCATTCTCTCATGAACTTAGATAGATCATTTCCGACAGTCTGGTAGGCTATTTCCTAGGCTAGGATATTATCAGGGGCATATAGGGGAACACATGAGGCTGTGAAAGGCTACCAAAAACTTGAACATAAGAGGTCCCCAAACCATATTCCAACTGATAAGAGGTCATTGCTGCCTTCAGTGGAGATTCTACGACACTTATCATTGAAAACGAACTGGTAATTAGGAAGGACAACACCATGGCTAATCTTGTAAAAATGGGGTCGGTATTTTGACTCCCATAGAATATTATGGTAAATGTGAATAGGAAAAGGGTCTTCAATAGTCCATTTCCATCCAATATATGGTAAATCTGAAGTGAAACTAATAAAATCCATAATGTAGGTACTCATGTAGAACGGGACAACAATAATTTCATAAAAAAAATATTCTTTTTCCTATATTCTAGGATTTTGTTGCTTAAATTATTGGACATAATAGTTCCTCAGTCCATTACATAAATATTAGACGAAAATTCAATCAGGGGTACCTATTGGTATGAAAAATTCTGCGTATTGACATAGCTAAACAATCTACACATCATTGCAACAACATAACAATAGGGTGCATCAATAGAGACTATCACATACATACTCTTGCCCTCCTACTTATGCCTGCTTGGGTCTCTTCTACATCCTCAAATGACCTCAAATTGGTGTTCATTTTCCTATGTGAACTTCTCAATGAAGTCTTTATCATATTTATTCTGAGTTGGTGGGAAGTGGTACATTGCAGACAAATATTTTCTAGTGAAAGAGTTAATGATCGTCTGTCTCTTGGTCATGAAGTTCCTATTTGTAATGTTCATATGGCTAATGACCCATCTAATCATATCTCTATAAGTTAATATGCTTGGCCGAGCACCAATCCTATGGAGAAACAAATTGGCCACATCATTGTACGTACTTTCCAAAACACAAATAGTATCCTTTGTGTGACTATTTTTCGTGTGACTTTTGGCCTTTGATATTAAAAAATCTTATACACGGCATCCTAGCTAGAAACCCCAACATTTGGGGTGCATGTCATGTTGGAAAATAACCCAGGCATATATGTGAACTTAGGAGGAGGAGAAATTGACTCGTGTTCAACGAGAATTTTCCTTCTCGGTTTAGTTGGTCGATACATTTCTTGTGAACTATGTTTATTGGGACTAGCCTATGAGGGAAAAACACAAGAATGACCGGTGCCTACACTTAGAGAAAATGACCAATTATGCGTGAATCCAATAATTTTATGAGTGAAATCTTCAGGAATCTTCAATATTAATGAAAGCATTTAGAATATTGAAAACCATAAATTCGCTACATTTCACCATTAATTGATAGGGTGTGTATCCACACTATCTTCGATACACGTCAACTTTACTAGAGATTTTTATCGAAGAAATCACATGGTTTTCCTACCAAAACTTGTCATTTTGTCTATATCTAGACTCGATTAATTTTATCAGAACGTCTTTAATATAAAATCGCATCTTCTCTTCATCCCAACTTTTAGAATGAAACCTTTGCTTAGATTCGCCAATCTCCAATTGTCATATGTCTTATGCCCCCAATTACCTTTATTATAACCACTTCAATGTAATATCGTATCCACCATATCACAATTATTTCAACCCTAGAACCAATTTAATAATCAATTGTACTCTATAGATATATCATGTCTGACTATTCCAATATCCATAAATGCCATTTTGAATGGAGATTTTTATCGGATAAACTAGATAGTTTTCCTACCAAAACTTGTGATCTTGTCTATCTCCATATCCGATTAATTTTATCAGAACATCTTTAATATAAAATCGCATCCACCCTTCATCACAACTTTTGGAATGAAATGTTTTCTTAGATCCACCGATTTCCAATTGCGATATGTCGATATCCCTCAATTCCTTTGAAATCTTTATGACCATGGTGCTAGCCCCCAAATCAAATCCCTCTCTATTGACCGTTTCCAATCAGAGATGTAACCTTGGTGCACGAAATGAAAATTCGCTGATTGTTGATCATTGATCATCTTTTGTATTTGTCCCTTGGTTTTGTCACTCTTCACATGACTACAATATACTCCCATATTGGAGCCCTTCAATTAGAGGTTTCACTTCGATGCACAATATGCCTTAACCTCTGATCATTGATCTCCCATACATGACACCATCGCTACCATGTATCTTCCATGTGTCACCTTTTTAGTAATGCCACATGTTACCCTTTTTTAGCCTATTATGAGCCTTGAAACTATCGAATCTGCCTGCCATGTGTTAATTGTGTTGGTACACCATGATAACATCAACCTCCATGTGTCACTTCTTGTAACCGATTACTAGTTGCCACACGTCCCTTAATATATCCAATCATGATTTTCCATGTGTCTCTTATCAGATCCAGTCTTTTTCTACCACACGTCTCTTTGGGAGGAGAGAGAAAAGGCTCCAGCTTCTTTGGTTTTGTAGATAAATCCTTTCTTAATTTTTTATCGGCCATCTCGACAGATTAACACTAGCGACCCATTCCCATCGATTTCATCGCATATTGTAACTCGCATATCAACGTTTTTGAAATGTGGTATTTTTTCCTCAATTGCAAAGATAACGTACATAGCTTGGACCCCCAACTTCCGATATCGAATTTCATATAGTGCCACCTCTAATAATCATTGATTGCCAATGTCATATGCAAATGTGATTCATTTTTTTATAATGTTTTCGTGTGATTTCAACTTCGTTGTGTCGCAATTTTGAAATATTACATATTTGTGATGACTTTTATGTTAAAACCTCTGATATCAAAACCTTTGTTACCCAATAAGGTCTCTTTTTGGCTGAAACAAGGATGAATCTAGGGTCTGAATGTCCTATCATTGTTGCTTTGCGCCTCTTAGTGGAAATGCTAGTATAATTTATAAAATGCAAGTGCAGAGGTGGTTGTCATTATGTGGAGTGGGAAGCCAACTACGAACTCTGCAAAATGATCCTTAGTATCCCTTATTTCTCAATCTCATCAAGCAAGCTTCAATCTTTCATGCATTTCATTGCACACAAATATCCACTATATTATATGCACATATTGTATTTTTGGGACATCTTGGACTTCCATATTAACCATTTAATTCCCATGTTTTATATAAATTTTTAAATAAAATTTAATTCAAAATGGCCCATTGTGAATTTTTAATAGTGAAAGCACAATTGTGGCTTTTCCTCCAGTTGAAATTCACCACAAGACATATTTTCCTACTCATTTTTCACAATATCCCTATTTTTTTGTTTAATCTCATGCATTTGTGTCGATATTATGCCAATATTTTCACACATTCCAAGTCTAATAATACTCAATATTTATCTTTGGTCATAGAAAAATGTTGGAACAATAAATAGATTAAAAGAAACAAACTCTACATAGTCTGAAATTGTCATACACATTCGACATTTCTAAGATGTTGAGAAAATGATTCATGCAACTCTAGCTTTGTGCATATTTAAGAAATCAAATAAAAAAAATATGTAGAAAGAATAAAATAGAGAATACAACCCTAATATTTGGAAAAAACCTTGCAAAATGATTTTTTATTAGTTGACACTACTTAAATGTTGATACATTGTGCAGAGTGAAGAGGTGCAGAATAGCACCCCCCACTCGCTCGCTTCTACCTCCACACCTTTGTGCTCTACACAATGTATTAATGTTCTCGAGCCCAATCACTGCCACCTACATAAGGGACCTACAACTCCATCATTTATGGAATCATTGGGAAAAGTAGTAGTGGTGTTAGGTATAGTAGTGTTAGTGTCACAATACTTACCCACAGAATGACCACCCATAAAATTAATGTTTTTTTTTCATTTGTCAAGCACTGAAAAATAATGAAAATAAAGAGGCCCTACACTAGGGGAATTATGTCTCATAAGATCTTTCTCAACCAATTGAAAATTAGAAATAGTATTTCTAGAAAATTAGAAAAATATTCTTAAATTTATGGAATATTGGACTATTAAACATTTTCTCCAAGATTTGGTTAAAATTGAAAAAACATGGAAAAAATAGTGGGAAATCAACACACTTTGACTGAAACAATTTTCCATAATCCCTAGCAGGGCAAGTACTAGTAATACATGGGCATTTTAAATAGAAAAAAATTATTAAGTAGATATCAAAAACATAATATTTTTATAAGAAAATGTAAGCATTGTGCAAAATAGGTGACAAAACGCATGCAATTCTTTTCAAATTTTGTTTACTCATATTGTCTTATAAGTTATCTATAATGTAATAAATTATTTTTATCTTTGTGATAGTAATTTTAGTATATTTATTATATATTTTAAATTTTTAACTATTTTAATAAAAGTAAAATTAAATCTTTTATTTAAATATTAAAAAATAAAAATAAAACATAATTAACATGCTATTCTTTATTTAGGATTTTATGCTTTTCATATAAAAAAAAAAAAATTAATATAAAATTATTGCAAATCGTATATGAATGTCACTTTAAAAACAATAATTTTTTTTTTATTTTTTGTTTCTCATAATTATACATTAGTGCACCCATATAAATTAAATAGTTTTTTAATAGGCATAAAGACACGTATCTTATGACACATCCCACATTGTCACAAAACCAAATATAAACATTACTAAATTATAACTTTGTTTGAAGAAATGATAGTTATTATTAATTACTAAAAAATTGATATATGAGTTAAATATATATACATTTAAAAACATGTAACAAGAGAATCATATTAAAACAACAATAGTCAATAAGAGTTCAATGCCATAAATACAAATCAAATAAGACACTTGTGAACATGACAAATGCTTTGTAACTACACTGAGCCTAGGTCAACCTACTTACTAGTTGGAAGAAGCTCGATCCACTCATGACATTTTTTAATTAAATTGAAAAAAAGAAAGAGCATAACTACCTTTGAGATAAATCACAACCCACTATCCCTCACTATTACTAAAACTATTCCCTAAATAGTCCATGGAGGAAAAATCTTACCATCCACTTAATCATTATTGATAATTAAATTAAAATTTTAGAAGCTCTATTCCAAAATAGATAAACCTTTCAGCATAATGCACTCCCTCCATTACCTTCAAATTCCCTCCATTATCTTCAAAATGTTTGAAGTCGATGACATCAAATAGATCTACACATAGTTCCCAAAAGTTTTAAAATCCATTGAGAAAAAATACTTTTATGAAACACAAAGGAGTGAAAATGGAACTCCTAGATTATTTCCATTTTTGTTAATGGATGACGGGCTAGCTCCACCATTCTCATTTCCTTTGTTTCCTCTAGATGGTTTTTTAACCATGGGTAGAATAATATTTGATAAATATCTTGATATGGCGTATATTTTGGCAAGATTCCTCATGTTTCATGTCCATTTCATTTATTTTTCCACATATAGATCACTATCTTTGCATTTGCTTCTTGATATATTTTATTTATTTATAATGAATGTGTTTAATAGAGGCATAATCCAAAAAAGGATAACAATTAAGAACCATGTAAGATTGAGTGCATAGATTATTTGTATTGGATCATTCTATTTTTTTCCAACTATCTCAATGCTTTCAAAGTGGAAAATGTGGAGGAATCAATGCATAGGACCATTTTTATCAATGGGACCAAGTATGACAAATTGGGGTCCAAAATGTTTTGGGAACATTTTGAGCCAATAAATGACATTTTATGGGTAAATATTTGAATATTTAGCACCAAAAATTTCTTTCCTATTCTACACACAAGGACATTTCAAACGTCATAAGAATTTCCTCAATCAAAGTCACTATGAAAAAGTTATGCCACTCAGACATTGACCTTCCTTATTTGGCCACCATAATTCAAGAGGATTCCATGTTAGCCCCCATTATTCATTGAAAATAGGTTAGTCACATTATCATTATGAAAAAGGTTCTATAAGAGTACATATTGTATCTCTAGTTAATATTTTAAGGAGTCAAACCTAACCACTAATAGTTTATAAGGCTAAATATCACAAAAAACTAGGAGGAAAAAGGTTCCATTGTTTTTGAGTGAATTTTGTTCCATAGAGAGGTAGAGTAGCTGAGAGGGATACAGAGAGAGTACAGAGAGAGGATTTGTACACTATATTAATTCACATGCCACAATCCTTATTTATTTGTACTTGCAACCATTTTCTATTCATTTAAGAAAGAGAGAAAAGTGACCTCACTTTCTAGCTAAGTTTTCTCTTGAAAGGGTTTCCCAGGATATATGTTATGTTAATAATGGTTCGTGAATTTTTATTTCACTATTCTCTATTTTCTACATAGTTATAATTTGCATATGTATGCAATAAACAATAATGTACAAATCTATAAATCTAAAGAGAAATAAATGATCATAAAGTAGATTTTGGATTTTAAGTATAATTTATCAAATGTATTGTGAACTATCTAGTGTAATATCCATGGTAATTTATAAATTAATAGATTCGAAGGATACCTATCATAAATCTACAATTCATAAATTCTTAGACCTTGAACTTGATATTTAGTTAAAGGAATAGACCCTTTTATATGAGTGACTTACAACTACTAAATTATCTAACATATTTCAAGGAATATTTTGTAACTACCTCATATATCTATATATTTAAAGATGATATTATTAAAGTTAGTTATGTGAAGTTGTTATTTATTCATATTGAATTCTATTAGAAGAGACTTGTGTTTTGGTGTTATTTATGATATGGTAGATGCATATACTACCACTACTATGAGATGTCATGATTTCCTTTCTTACATAATGGAAAACTATTTTTCTCATGCATATGTCCTAGTGGTATATCTTGACAAATTTTAAATCGGATTTTTTTTATTAATTATTATTTTAGTTGTGTTACTTTAAATGAGTGTTTTAAATTTTAACAAATACATTTTTCACCTCGAATAGTTTTTCAATACTTTGCACATCACTTAATTGATACCAATTAGACATGCCTTAGTTGGGACTTACTTTCTTTGTAAGGTTGAATATGGAAACATGTTAGACTATTGAAACCATTGTTGTAAAATATTATAGATCATGTGTATATTATAGACCCAACAACATGGTTTTATTGTTTGGACCTTGGCCAATGTAGAGTAGTAGAAATGTGGTGCAAAATAGAGAATATTGATAATTAGGTTTGGCTAGAGGTAGTTATTCATGATTTTGCATGCCAAAAAAGTTCATATATAGGTGAATATGCTAAAATATTTAAAGATAAACACTTGTTTGAACATCTACATGATATTTTATGGGATGATATCTCCAATAAAATTTCCCAATTATCTAGAAATGTTTGTATGATAACATCATCATTGTAATTTCATTACCATGAATTGAGTGGAACACTAAGAATTGTTCAAAGATCTAGTTGTGTAACCATTACTTGAGCTCACGTTATCTACCATATAGCCTATGATAGCATTAGACTTAAGCCTTCAAGAGAAAAAGAAGTGGTGATATGGACATCCCTAACACAAGGTCCTTTGTGCATGAAAAAAGGGGGATGTCGCTCCATTGATGAGAACCACAAAAGACACAGATTGAAGACAACTCATGACCCAATTGATGAACATCACATAAAATCCCATATGAGTAAGAACAAATATGATGTATATCAAATTAACCTGGTTATATTATTTATAGAGGTCAATCTTAAAGACTTCCCCTTTCATGTTTTGAGTCTTAATGCTATGAAGACCCTCCCAAGCCACCCCTTTCACTTCATGAATATGTCTCCCTTCCAAAAACATGAATTGCTTCTTTGAGATAAAATTAGAGAGAATGAGTTTTAGCCTCCTTGCAATGAATTTTAAAATCACGTTATAGATATACTTCAAAATAACGTGGATTATTGACTTTAGAAATGAGGGAATAAAATTGGAATTATATGTATGGAGGATTCTTCCACTCCTTCTAGATTCCTCTACCATCTTTAGCAAACTTTCCCTATCATATCCTAAGGGCTCATAAAAAATTCCACAACCCATTCATCTAGATCTGTGCTTTTGTCCTTTTGGAAGTTTGGTGAAAATTTCTTTCAATTCTTCTTCTGAAAAGTCCTCCATGAGTTCACAATTTTCTTCTTCCTCTACAAATATATGGAATTATTGAGCAAATATTCTAGCTTTTGGAATGGTCATCCCTTTTATTTCTTTGAAAATTCCTTGAAGCTAATTCTTTACTAAATCTACAAGTCCTTTAAAGCTTGAGACTTCTTTTCCTTCTGGGTCACTAAGGTTCCATATCGTGTTGTAAATTTTCTTTTCTTTGGCACAAGCTTGAAAAACTTTGTCCTTTCATCCCCACGCTCGAACCAGATGGCCTTGATCTTCAACTTCCAAGTCACTTCCCTTGCCTCTTGGATATATTTTCTTTTAGCTTCCATTCACAAAAGGGCATCTCTATATTCATCATTTGTAAGACCTTCCCCACTCCTATTTGAATATTGCTAATGATCCATTTCAATATGAGATGATTCTTATTCATACAACTTCCTTTTCTTGAAGGCCCTATCCATAGAGAATTTTTTGATAATTTATAATCTTTCCTGAAACTAATTTGCTACAAAAACACTCTACAGTATATCAAACTCCCTCCAATGACTTTTAAAAAATGTGATGAATTACTCTTCTTTTAACCATGAGGAGTTCATTTTAAAATTACTGGTAAGCTTAGTCTCATTCCCTTTAATTTTAAATAGAATTGGGAAATGGTATGATTCCCCTCTGTTTTCAACCCATGTCCTTGCTATATGAATCATTTCAATAAGAAATTATAAAACTAAAAACCTATCTATTAGTTTTGAAATTATTTCTTCATCCAGTTAGTGGTTTCTCCATGTTGGTTTTAACTTTTTGGGTTCAAGATCCACTAGCTTACATATTTTTAATTTGTGGGAGAAATATTATGTAAATGTATTGACTCTCACCTTGGGCCCCCAAACTTATTATGCTCCTAGGGTTACATTTATACCCCCTCTAATTATCTAATAATTAGAGTCGAATAAATATTTTTCAAAGGATATATCCCAAATATCCACCCTAACTAGGTATGGACAAGAAACATTGATGATCATGAAGGAGGAACCCAAATCTTCAAAAAACATGTATTTCTCTCTTGTGATTCAATACTCCATGAATTATGGATTTTATATTCTAAATATTTCATCCCAATGTTATACCTCTTAATCTACCCCTCACATCTAGACCCGTGAAATTCTAACCACCAAATAAAGGTTCCAACAAATGTGAGGAGATATCCTTGTCCCCTAGTGTCTCCCGAAGAAAAAATACAGCTTGACTATTTAATTGTACTAATATTCTAAGAGAACTATTTTTGGAGAGACTTGTTAAAACTTTAAAATCAAAGGAAATAGCATTCATTCAAAAACATCACTTAAGGCTTTCATTGCTCTAACTGCATCATCAATGGACTGTTGAGTGCCCATAACAAGTTCCTCATGAGATTTTTCCTTAGATTTTATCATATTTTATTTTCTTCCCCTCCATTTCCCTCACTGGGTGGAAATATAAATCTTACACAAACCCCCATCCAAACCTTGTCGATTGGAGAAAATCAAGCAAGAGTGTAAATTGTACAAAATATCTCATCCTTCCACTTTGCCTAAAATTCCTCTTAGTGTTGAAACTATCAACAAGGAATTTCCACTAACTTCCTGGTAATATATATAGGTAGCCATAGTCAGGAAAAGAGATGTGACCATAAAAGTACCAAAGATTGTTCTAGAGATATCTTTAGCTAGTTCTTTCTAGTCATAGATAAGTAAATATCAAGAAAAAATGGGAGGGTTAATAAAAGATTTATCTGAAGAGATCGTCAGACTAGATCCTTCTATCATCACTTGCATTGAATCTACAACATCTATCCTCACACATTATCATACTCATGGTTAGAGTCTTATCATTTGAGATAATGTTGGCATGACAATGTCCTCATGTTGATTCTTCTCTAATTGTTCTTCTACCTTAGTCATGTCCTTAGCAAGAGAATATATCATAAATTCCTACTTTTTCCTCTTAATTTTTCTATCATTCTGAGGCCACTTTAGAAGGGAAATATTTCACTCTTTTTCTAGATGACCATAACTGTGCAATCTCCTAAATATGAAGGGGACTCATTTATTATCCAAAACCTCTAGTTGGTCCTTGTATTTGCCTAAATCAATTTTTTTATGAGAGCACTTCTCAAAGATCAATATTGACTAAAAGATGACCCATGGACATATCTCCTATTTCTTAATAAGATGAATCATGATCTAGTTAAGTTCCCAAAGATTTATCCATGTTAACAAAAACTCGATCATCCCAATAGCTAGAAGGTAGACCTGGGAAACTTACCTAGATAGGGATGACATCCATTCTCTCTCTATTGGCTTCAAATAAAGGAGTCCATAATTCAAATAATATGTGAGTTGAGTCTTTTCTCCATACCTTTTTAGAGACCTTTTTCTCTTTTAATTTTATGATTTGAGAAGATGATTTGGATCCATTTAGGGGGGGCAATTGAAACCTTGGGATGGTTTTCGACCATGGTGTTCATGTTTTAGTCTACCTAATCTCTTATAGTTCTGATGTTGAATTTTTCACCTCTTACTCTAACCACAAGGGATTTCTCCCCCAACTCTACTTCCTTCATCATAGGAATGGTTTCTTCCATAGGTATGTTGCACATTATCTATGACAACAAGGTAATTTCAAATGAACTAGTTTATAGCTGAGTATGTTAATTATGGGGATATGGGCTAATATAGCTTTGTATAATGATGAAAATAATCCTCTCATACTATAATATAATTATAATGAAGTGGATCATACTATCAAAAACTATCCATAACATCATCAACTTTATTGTTGGCATCACATTAAGATTGAGCATAATATTGCGGATTGCTTGAAGCTAATTATAAAATGGGAGATGTGATATAAAAGGAAAAATGGTGAATTTTTAGCTCTATAATCCTTGTTAATGATATAGGAAGTTTGGCATATACAATAATTACTCTTTTAACCCAACACAGGACCAAGATTCATGTATATGTGGGATCCATGTATTAGGGACCTATTCAGTGGGCCTCATAGAAAACACCTATGTTTGATGCGTGCAATAAAAATTAGGCGATGTAGGAAATTTATCATGTACAGGATGTAGTTATGGTATAGGTGGAAGATATCTCATCTATTCCTAAAACGAAAGAAAGCCCACCTCGTCAATTCATGCATTTTTGAAGAAGTAGAATAGAGTTTGGTGAAATAACTATACCATTTTCCTTTGGTAGGAAATAGTGGAATTTTAGTTGTTTTTTTCTAAAACATTAGAGCCTTAAAATATACTTCAAGGCCACATATCATATTCCTCTTGTTCAACCTTGAAGTTTAAATATTCTATAAGAAATACTCTCTACAAGTACACTTGATATTTCACATGAAATCATTACTTTCTTAGTGTGCATGTTTTTAAAGGGTAGAGAAGGATATATTACAATAGCTACTTCCTTTAATAATGTCTTCCTTATATTTGTATACTCATCCTTATAGATAAAATATAAAAGAGCTAAAAGATAAAATATAATTCTTATCTTAGAAATACTAAAAAATTCACACCAAGATGAGAATATAGAGAGGAGCCCTTGACATAGGGTAATGATAACAAATAGAATTTATAGAAAATTCGCTCCATAAGCCATGAATTATTCAAAAATAAACATTCAACATATCTCAATACAATTATACTTATATATTTATACCTTCTTATAAGGATTTCTAGGTGTGTAGAGAAGCTAGCCTTTATTTCTATGTTATTTCCTCCAACTACTCAGTGGGCCTATTTATTACCCAACAAGTACCAAGGGGGAATGTTACATGATTATGACATATTATTTCATTATTCCCTTAGGTACCGCCCTCGGTACTACATGTTATCCTTGCTAGGTACATTACACATTCTAGCCCACTATTGAGAAACTAGTTTGTCACATTGCACACAAATAGCTTACCAATAGGGTCTAGGAGATACATTGGATTTAATAATATACTATTCATAGGATGAAAAACCTCGTTAGTAAATACACAACAAATTGGAAATGGAGTTCATAACTATTTCAATTCTAAATAAAACCATTGGTTTCCATGTGGTGTAGGGAGAGAGTCTCATATAGCTAGCCTATTTTATTATAATTTTCTAAGTAGTTGACCTTTACAATTGAAACAAGATTAAGAATTTGTTTTATAATTTTTACTTTCGATATCCTGAAGGGACTATATATATTCAAAATTAAGGATCAAAGAATTTACAACTCAACTTATCATCATTTGTAGGAATTGAAAGTGTGTGGGATGATAACAATCATTCCTCTCAACCACCCGAGACGAACCTGATTAACACCTTATATAGTCCTTTATTTAGAATGAATTCCAAATTTAATTATATTTCAAGAACATGGTATTTTAAGGGAAAATTAAGTGGAAATTTGGCATGTTATCAAAAATGTAATATGGTATGGTTTTATCAAGAATACTAAATGAAATAATTCAATAAGTTATTATTTTTTGAGGAGGAAAATAAAAAATAAAAGGAGAAGAAAAATTGTGCATATTCATCAAGGATAATGGGTACACTAATGTAGCACCATCTTATTAGTCCATGTGGTACCATCTTTATGAAAAAGTTCACTTACATTAGAGCATCAAGCCTATAGGAAAATTGGAGCAGCCAAGATATGCAACATGTTAAATGTACCCATCCATTAAATCCAATATGGCACTAGATTCCTCTTAAGTATATCATTAAATAAACGAAAGGAGATTGTGCACATTGGAACTCAATAATTTCTTTATTTGTATTTTCACATGGAATACCAAAACTTAACACAAGGCCATTTTATGTTAAACAAAATATTCATCACTCAATTTCCTTTGACTTTTCCATGTGCACTTTTTAGGATATGTTAAAATCTATATTAATGCAATAGAATTAGACATGTATTGATGTAATGTAATTGGAGATATTCATTTGATTCATAGTACTAATTGGCTTAATCAATATACCCATATTTTGATTTTATATCTATGTCGTTTTCAATAATTGTTTATCTAGGTGATGACTCAAAAAGTGAGGATTGTAAAAAAAAATTGTTAATGATGTAGAAAGATTTTGTTCAGATTTTTCCTTATTATTCCATTATTTGGATATGATTTTATCAATTAGATAGAGATATGATCAAGATTAATGACTAATGATTAAGATTATAAACCTTTTTCTTTTTTCAAATTTCTAAAGTAAAAAATAATATACAACATAATATTATGTGACAATGATAGGCAACATCAATATGCCAGGTGTTTTGATATAGATATGATAAAAAATAATTATTAAAATTACACACCTTTTGTGAATTAGATATAGATATGATTAAGATTAACGATTAAAATTATACTCTTTTTACAAATTTTTAAAGCCACACCATAATACTATGGGACAATGATAAGAAACACTAATATGCCATGGGCTTTATTGTTCTAGAATATTTTGGTGATAACTTAAATTCCCCAACTTTAGAAAAAGAGTCTCCATTCATCTAGTGGACTCATGATCTTGAATGTGGACTGCCATCTTGATTGAGATTAATCATTAATCATTAAGATTAAACACTTTCTTTTTGAAAATTTTAAAGTAAAAGATAATATACAACACAATATTATGTGACAATGACGGGCAACATCAATATGCCAGATGTTTTGATATAGTTTTGATAAAAAATAATTATTAAGATTACACACCTTTTGTAAATTAGATATGGATATAATTAAGATTAATGATTAAAATTATACTCTTTTTTACAAATTTTTAAAGCCACGCGATAATACTATGTTACTATGATAGGAAACACTAATATGCCATGGGCTTTATTGTTCTAGAATATTTCGGTGATAACTTGAGAGATTTCCCACTTTAGAAAAAGAGTCTCCATTCATCTAGTGGACTCATGATCTTCAATGTGGACTGCCATCTTAATCATTTTGACTCAAGATGCATATCCACCTAGATAGTGCTACCAATGAAAGATGAAATATAGTGCATGACCACCAGCGTTATATGTGAAAATCATTTGGTCCAGATTTCCCATAATGGGCATCCAAATTCAGAATCCCTGCCATACGTATATCTTATGTGTATTCCAACAATTGTTTCACTCTGTTAATTCTTCAATGAGTTACGGAGGATCCATTGCATATAGCATAAAACGTACTCTTGGTGAAGTTGGAACTGTACTTTGTCAACCTCCCCGTCATACTCAACATCCGTTAAAAGGCAGTGCCGAACCATGATTGGCAAGAATTTCTCGGATCTGCCACGCTGCAATCCTTTTCTCACGGTCCTGTGTTTGCATGAAAGCCACTGAGGATGGGTCAGTTCTCATCACTGGGCAAAGCATACAGTGAAGAGAACGATATGACTCTCTTCTAAAACCTGCGAGGGACAAAAGAAAAATAACCATCAATCAGTCACTATTGGTCATACTTACAGTAATGCTCGCCCAAATATGATTTGGGTTTCAACGAAAGTACAGAAGTGGGGCCGTGGAGATAGTTGAAGAGCGTGGGATAAAGAGCACTCAAAGCTGGTTATGATGATGGCGGCGAGGACTATCTTCCTTGATAGAAAAAGTCCATCCTGAAACTTCCACTTCGAAAATCATGAGCAGGCAGCCATGGACACAGTGGTGAGCTGAAAGCGATGCGAAAGACCGTGTAGCTATATTATGTTATGTCAATGGAAGAAATAAATCCGTCACCGATATGTTATGTTTTATCAATGGAAGAAATCTGGCCTGAATAGCTATCCACAATTTTGAAATTAATCCATCGCTGATATATTACTTTTTTCTCAATGGAAGAAATCTGGCCTGAAGCAACTCTCAGGTGCGTGTACATAGTTTTGCACAAGATCGGATCGTGGGGATTGTGGAGGCTAAATCTTCACAGCTCGGTAGCCAACCACTGATACTTATCATCCTTAACATGAAGTTTATTAAAAGTGAGAAATATATATCATTGGAACTTTCATAAAATCGTGTTGTTTTATTTAATAAATAATTTAAAAATGAAAGTTAGTAGTATGTTTTATAGTTGTTTTTATTTAGTTATAAATTTATATTTTTTTTTAAGTCAGGGAAAATGTTAATAGTCTGAGATCTAGGTTTGTCTCTTAATAGCCATTTTCAAGTTAATTCAAAAGGGTGGTTTTCATGAATGATATTGATGAATCATCCTACATAACTGATCATAATCAATAATGATAGATTTATATATATATAATATATATATATGAATTTTATGAATAATATTTATTTTATTAAAAATGAATAATAATTGTATTTATTTATTTTATGTTGTTAAACGTGGCTATTTATATGGGTAGTAACATGAATTTATTTAAAGTAAATAATACATAAGAAATTATTGGGGAAAATAAGGTTTGTTGATTGGCAGGGAAATAAGGTTTGTTGAAAGACTTTGCCAATCTAGATCTTTGTTTGGAATATGAATTTATTCTAATTACATTATTTATAGTTATTTTTTAGATGGTAAACTGTTAAATATGGATAAATTGATAAATGGATGATTGTTGATGCCAAATTGATGATGGTAGGCATTTGATTGAATTTAAATTTCTAATAAGCGGTTTTATTTTATTAATATTTTGTTTTGAAATTGTGTGGGGATTTTTGTTAGTTAAATAGGATGTTAAATTGGATGTTTATAGAACCAGCTTAGATCCACTTTAAATGAGGATCTATCAAGAGTCGAGAGGGATCAAATCTCTTGAGGTGCAAACTTCCTTTTGAGGGTTGGTTTCAATTGTGTGGGGCTAAAGAAAATCTAAAGAACAGATGATTGATTTTATCAATGATATGTAAAATCATCTAATATTAAATATAGTCATTTAAAATATGCTAAATATGTCTCAGATTAATCTGGTCATTTTAATTTTAAATTTTCTTAGTTTCCTCAATTTGTTGAGATTATAAATATTTTGAATAACTTTAATGATGAAATAAAAATTTTGAATGTAAAGTGATAATGTAATGGTGTTGAATGATAGAAAATGTGAATAATAAGAATATAGTAAATCACAAATAGTCTTTCATTCTGATTAATCTCACACTATTTTCTCCTACTATTCTTATTGTCACCGTTGTTGCTTTTGTCATATTTTCATATCAATTATATGAAAAAAACAGGTTAAATTGTAAATCATCTAAATCTTTAGCTTGAGATATTGTAGTAAACATCATACCTTGTCTTTTTTTCTCTCCAGTATAATAGGTTGAATTACTATAACACAAAAATCAATCTACATTGTCAATATTACTTTAGGCTTACACTGAAATCAATGCACAATATTAATCCAATCAATGCACAATATTAATCCAATCGCTTTAAAATTAATTTACATCACACATCCAATTACATCAAATCATAAATCAACATCTACACTGAAATCAATGCATCTAATGCAAGAAATGAAATCAGATTAGAAAACAACATTTACATTGAAATCAATGCATCTAATGCAAGCAATCAAATACGATTAGAAATCAACATTTACACTCAAATCAATGCATCCAGTGTGAGTAAGAAAATAGGTTTATAACCCAACATCTACACTGAAATCAATGCATCTAGTGCAAGTAAGCAAATAGGATTATAAACTAGCATCTACATTGAATTCAATGCATCTAGTGCAAAAAATCAAATAGGATTAGAAATCAGCATTTACACTCAAATCAATGCATCTAGTGAAAATAAGTAAATGGGTTTATAAACCAACATTTACACTAAAATCAATGCATCTAGTACAAGCAACCAAATATTATTATAAATCAACATCTACATTGAAATCAATGCATCTAGTGCAAGAAATCAAATAGGATTATAAATCATCTATATTGAAATCATTGCATATAG
>APFE030648657.1:69298-80998 GCA_000404065.3 Pinus taeda | reverse complement strand
GTTTCAGGGTCCTCATTTCTTAACCCATGGAAGTTTGGGAGGACAGATGGCGAGATGTTTTTAATTGTGGCTCGGGAGTCCTCATCGACTATAAGAAATCCAAATGAATTATCCCCGTCCCTATTTCCTCTAATGTTACCTCTACCTCCTCCATTATTTCCTCCTCCTCCTCTACCTCTACCTCTACCAAATCCGGTTGCCCCTTCTTCTGTCATGGTAGTTTCCTTAGAGACTTCAGAGTCCTCTGGTTCTTCTACCAAGGGTGAATGAGGAGGAATTTCTCGCCCTTCTTCCTCAGGTGATTCTACTTCTTCAATTACAATCTGTCTCCCTGGAGAAGGAAGGAAATGATCTCTTCCTAATTCAGATTCGATGGATGGTGTGGGAGAGTCAACTACTGCCTCTTGAATTCGAGGAATCCTAGGGCTAGGAGTGTGAGTTGGAGATGATGGAGGTGTCTCTTGTCTATTCCTTGAAGTAGATGGAGTTGTAAAAATCGAACTCTTGGCTCTAGCTAAAAACCTTCCCCTAGAATGTCTTGCTCTATGCATGTCATTTTTATTTTTCTTCAAGTCACGTTAATAATTTTCTTTCTGATCTTCCAGGTCACTCTAGGTGCAAGAAGAGAGCATACTCAAGAAACTATTAAACCAATAACTTTCTCTTTTCTGATCCTCCAGATCACACTAAGCGCAAGAGGAGAGCATACTTTGAGAAGTTATCAATTTTCCTTCCTTGAAATTTTCTTGTTTTTATAATTTTATTTTTTTTTAGAAATTGGCTACCTAATTTCACTTCCCCGGCAACGGCGCCAAAATGTTTGGTCAATTTAGTGTGATCTAAATTTCTATTTAAATGTCAACCCAGGGTTTGTAAACTGACGAAGTGAAGCGTACTATATGTACTAGATAACCATTTCCTTAGTCTTTTGTCGTTTTAAGCTTTTTAGTTTGTTTTCGGATTTAATTTTCCTTAATGTGTGATGGTGAGGATGAAAGTGAATTATGGAGTGTAGACGGTGATGGTTTCTAAACTTGAAAGTGCTCAAAAGAAAGCTTTACAATAACTAAAATGAAATCAATTCTTAAGAGAAAATAAATGCATCAAATAGTGAACTAATGACAATGGCCCAGTATCCTTGCTGCCGAAATGAAAAGAAAGCAAAAACTGAAAAACAACTCAAACTTAAAGCAAAGCAACTAATTCACACTACTTTAACTTTTCAGATCCTTTACCCTTCAGCTCAATCTACCTTGGGGAAGTAATCATCAACAAGTTAAGCAATATGATATCTAAATGGCAAGAAAGTAAATTGCATAAAAGAAACTAATCACACTACTTGAATTCTTCAAATCCTTTACCCTTCAGCTCAATCTACCTTGGGGAAGTAGTCATGAACATGTCAAGAAATATGATATCTAAATGTAAATTGCATAAAAGAAACTAATCACACTACTTGAACTCTTCTAGTCCTTTACCATTCATCTCAATCTACCTTGTGGAAAGCAACCATGAGTAAGCAATATGACAACTAACTCACACTACAGTTAGTAATATTCTGATTTCTTGCTGATAAAGTCACTTGACCATAGAAAGAAACCATAAATTGATGGGCAGTATGATATCTAAATAGCAGAAAAATAAATAAGCAAATCTCAAATTGAAAAGGACAATGCTGAATTTAAACTTCAAAAAAAATGAAAGTTAGCAGGAAGGAAAAGATGATCTCATATGCCAAAAGTTATCAAAAAGATGAAAAATTGCCTGGGTTGCCTAAGAAAACCTGCAGAAAAACACTAATCAGTTTACAGTTCTAAGAAAACAAAGGTGAACATATAAACAACATAAACATAAAACAACAAATTATGTACAAACTAATGAGAAAAACAAAAACATAATAAAGCTAAATAAAAACTTTACAAGGCTTCAGCGTGCAGGGGCCCTCTGCCACTTCAGCCAATCAACAAATAATCACACGGTTGAACTCAGAAAAGTCTTCTCATGTATTAAACAGCAGCATATAAAACAGTGGGGTAATAAGATAACCAGCTGTGCGAAATCACATAAACAGTTCAGAATTCATACATATCAAAAAGCTCTTTCACAGCGTTCAATGATGCGTTATTTATAATGCCAAAATACTAAAGCTAACTAACAACTTCTACGCTATTAACTACGTTGCTGAAGACATGTAGATCTCTTCAGCCGAGATCTAGTGTAATTGTCATCATGTTTCTTAAATCTTCGGAGTGGTTGACTGTTAGATTCAGGTCTCAGGAACGATCTCCAGGTGTGCTGGTGCCTTCGTGAGCTGAGGACTGTGCCACGTATCATTCACATGCCCAAAACAGTGACGTGCCACCGCTGAACTCTTTGGTTGGCCTTGTCTTTGACTTTGGTTGACCGCGGCCTCTCATGGATGATTTGGCCAATTTGAAGGGACACGTTCCATGTATCCGCCACCTGGAACTTGCCCATGTAGCTCGTTTCTTCATAGGACACCTGGAGCACAGCTTTTAACAAAATAGCTGCGGAATCCTGGGCTGGCTGCGGATAGTCAGAAAACCATATAAACAGTCAGAAAACCATATAAACAGTCCTTTTTAGACTATAATGCAATGATTTAATAACTGGGTGAATGAAGTGAGTGGAGAAAGAAGGCTAAGAGGGTGTATAGGAAGGTGCAGGTTTGAGGCTCAACACCATCATAATAAGGTAAGTTGCGTACCTCAGTGGATATACATCAGAGTGACTTAGTGAGCATGTTGCATCGCAACGACGATACCTCATGCAATTTGTTATGCCAGCGCTCGAGCTCCTCATCTAAATATGAGTTGTAGGAGCTATCCTTCTCCCAAGTACTTCACCCATTTGCCATAGGGTTGATCCAGTTCTCATCCCGTGCAATAAGATTATAGATTTTCTTAATTCTTCCTCCTCATAATAATCCCAGACTGATTCAGTATATTGTGCACCCTCGGCTGGATCCAATGGAAAAATAACCCCTAGTTCCTTCTTCTCAAATGTCATGCTGCGATTTTTGAGGTTGATGATTGTGTTCATATCAAATGCCCAATGAATTCCAAGAAACATCGAGTATGGATTATTGTCATCCACTATTTCAATCACTTCAAAATCAGCGATGGTGTGCGCCCTTTCAATATCCACGATCACTCCATGTAGGCTTCCCATAGGAATAATCTTTTGTTTATTCGCCATTCTCAGATGGATCACGAACCACTGTGGTGTTTGTTTCCCCATTCTTTCCCAGGTTTGTTTCAGCAAAACATTTGCATCAGATCCCAAATCAAGGATCACTTGGTCCATTTCAAATTCTCCAATATGGGCAGTCAATCTCATTTCGTGACCAATCCTTTTCTCACGTTAGTCCACCTTATGAATTGTGTTGTTGTTATGCTCTTGACCTCTGAGAAATTCCAGAATACCAAATATGCGAAGAAATACAATCGAGAACATAGAACAAAATGAGGAAAACAACAAGTATTTTATTATTAAGAGATGAAAGAAATGTTCACTTGCCTCTTTGAGGGGGCAACCTTGAGCAGAGCAAAGCTCAATTACAAAATAGGACTCAATATTTCTTAATGGGGAGTCTCTATCCTTTATATAGGATTTGTACATACAATACCATGGGACATTACCATGGTTCTCTCAATACCATCTATCTAATACCATGGCCCATTTGCAACTAAATGTGGTCCCTTTCTTAAATGTGGGTCAACCACTTACAGTTATTAATACAGGCTTTATTAACTCTTTAACTAATTATAACTATGATTTGACCTTGTTACATAAGTAAAGGGGTTAGGGTTGGACCCTAACATGCCCTCCCCCATCAAAGGCAGCCTTGTCCTCAAGGCTGAAGATTTGGAAACTACTGAAGAATAGTGGCTGGTTCCCAGATTGCATCTTTTGGAGAGGTGTCTTTCCACTTGACAAGGACTTCCTTGATTGTGCAGCCATGCAGATGTTGTTATCACGTATCGAGGACCCGTTCATGTTGGATCCAGAGTGAACCTTCTATTCGGAAATACTAGGGGGGGGGGTTGAAACAATATTCCTTAGCAATTAATGATTTTAAATCTTTTCAGAGTAGTAGTTAATCTTCAATTATTATTAACATTTATGCATTAATAACAATAATTAAAAGAACATAGGAGGCACAAATATTCTAGGTGGAAAACCCCCTTTGGGTCAAAGACCACCAAACACTTTTCTAATAAATTCTTTAATCTTCATCCCCAATTGAAATGAAAACAACAACTTCCTAGTATTCTAGAAAAGCATTCTTCTCCAGCGCCCACTGGATGGATGCTCCAACGTCATAGATTCTTCAGTAGTCAACTTAACAGATGCCCCAACACCCAATGAGCTACAACTCACCCTACCACCACCCTACCACCTTGAAGTTTTCATAGGCTTGAACTTGTTGGTGAATTCATGCACCAGCCTAGCACCACCCTACCACCCTATATATGAATAAAAGAAGAATGGACTCTCGTACCAGGGAAAATGGTCCACTTTACAATGATATAGAATGATGTAGAAGAAGAAGGCACACTAGACCATAACCCCAACTATGACACAACCAACTAATGATGATCCGAGACCTCACAACGTTGACTCTTCAACTCTTGGAAATTAGACAATTGTACAACCTTTACAATGATGCTTTTATAATGACTCTATACAATGATACTTTTACAATGATTGTATGTAGTGCTTCCCACTTGAAGACTTCATATGGTGAACTTCTTGCTGTTGTTTTGCACCTTGATTGCTGCTCTTGTCATGCTACCATTTCTCACTCTTTAGAACATTAGATTAAGCATTGAGTCTTCTCTTGATGAATATATAATACCTGCAAAAAGTCGTCAAGGAAATACCCATGACATGATAATAGAAAAACTTACCTCACCCTGCAGAGCATATGTTAGTGCTAAACAAAAAAAAACAAATTAGAATAGAAAATAACCTAATGAAATTAAAAAATGAACATGCATATACAAAAGATACTTACCTATATCCTACCTCTGCTGCATCATTTTCCTGCACCTTGCTCCTTGTTGCCCTAGAAAGTTTGGTCCTTTGCACCCCTTGATAGCACTTGTTCTAGTTTTTCTCATCTTCTAGGAGCATGATATTTAATCTGATGTATCTTTGACATTTCATATCCCCAATATGTGATCTTCGGTCCTACAATATCCCTCTGAGTCTTCTTTCCAATTCCATAGGTCTGACTCGATTTGGAATCTTCAAGGCAAAGTTATGCCCAATCTCTCACACTGACCTAATTATGGACTACTTCAGTAGATAGAACTTGTACGGCATGCCATGTGTCATTGTTTCCTCCTTTGGATCTGCAAATTGATACACAGAAAACTACAGCCTGTGCACTATTTTCCACTTTTTACAGAATTCCAATCCTCTTCTCAGAGAGAGAGTTATGACGATTTTCCCAAGGTCACTTCTTTGAGATGAAATTCGAGACCCTGCAAACACCCTAACTTCCACATATCATATTGCCAAAATTATAGCAAACCAATATCTGAAATTTGGTCATGACATTTATCAGGATTGTGAATCAAATGGGTTTTCATTTTAGAATCTAACACTTCGCAGAAATGAAGTTATAGCGAAAATTCCACGATCGCTTCCTTTTGGAGGATATATGAGATTTCTTTTTATAGAGTTAAGAGAGGATTCTATAGAGAATGTTGGAGGGATTTTAGGAGCTTAAAAAATTATTAATTATTGACTATTCAATGACCAAAACTAATTATGAGTGCCATGCCACAACCCCATAGGGTTTTAGCACACTAACTGGGGTTACTAACTTCAAACATGAATATCCCTCAAACCGTGAAGAATTACTTGGCGTGCCATATATCAACGGAAACATCTCGACAAGTAGAATCCATCTAGAAGATCCTCGACTCAAAATAGAGTAAGTTATCAAGTCAAAATTCCCTTGCAAGATCAGGGTAGCCCTTGGTGCTGCTTGGGTTGACATCAATGACAACCTGAGATCATCTTTAGATCAACACCTTCTTCATCCAATTCAGGTAGACTGGTTTGAATTATGCAATTGTTCCCCACCACTTTCGTGAGGCATGATACATGGAAGATTGGATGGATTTTTGATGTTGCTGGCAAGGCCAACTTGTAGGCTACTACTCTAATGCGCTGAAGTATTTGATAAGGTCCGTATAATTTTGGAGTTAATTTTTGGCAACCATTTTCTTTGAGCAATGTTTGCTTATATGGTTGTAGCCACAGGAATACCTGATCCCCTTCTTGAAATGTGCGCTCTAAATGATGCTGGTTTACCTATTGCTTCATTCGATTTTGAGCTTGATGGAGATTATCTTTGAGACGAGCTATCACGGCTAGATGGTTCTGTAGGAGTTGATCCACTGCTTGCACCTTGGAGCATCCAGGGATATAAGAAATAGGTGAAGGTGGGAGTTGGCCATACACTGCTTCATATGTAGTCATCTTGGTGGTTGCATGATAGTTAGTATTATACCACCATTCAGCTAAACTTAGCCACTGCACCCATTGATGTTGTTTTTCTGAAGTGAAGCACCTTAGGTATGTCTCCCAACATTTGTTGACTGCTAGAGTTTGACCATCAGTTTGGGGATGATAGGAAGTACTTAGTTGGAGTTGAGTGCCTTGTAGCTTGAAAATTTCTTGCCAAAAGTTACTAGTGAGAGTCAAATCATGATCAAACATAATGCGAGTGGGCATGCCATACAGTTTTAAGATCTCGTCCATGAAAGCTTGAGCCACCAGAGTGGGGGTAATGGGTGGGGTAGAGCGCAATAATGGGCATATTTAGAAATTTTGTCCACAACCACCATGATCACTAATTTGTTACCTGACTTCGAGAGACCAGTAATGAAATCCATAGAAACACGTCCAGATGGAGGCAAGGATTGGCAATGGTTGTAAGGTGCCTAGTAACTTGATTGTTTCTCCTTTGTGGCATTGACACGCCTCACATTCAACTACAAAAGTAAGAATGTCAGTTTTCATGCCTGTCCAAAAGAAAGAACGACGACTGTGAGAATAAGTCTTTTGAAAGCTTGCATGGCTTGTAGTGGTAAATGAGTGAAATTATATCAAAATGCACATTTTGAGGGTGGATGTCGGCGATATAACTAATCTATCCTTGTATTGAAGAATCTCATCCTTCCAAGAGTAGCCAACTGAGGAATTAGGATTTGCTCTCAAGTTTTTAATGAGTTGGGGGAGAGAGGGGTGTGAAAACCATTCCTTGCGGGCTTCTTCAATCCAATCGGGTATGGGAAGAGAGATTGATAGCAGGGTGCTTTCATCCTCAAAATGGTGTGATAAAGCATCCATACTACATTGTCACACCCTTTCTTGTAAATTATCTCATAATCATATCCCAACATTTTGGCCAGCCATTTATTTTGCTGGGGTGAGGATAGATGTTGCTCCAAAAAATATTTGAGGCTTTGATGGTTTGTACGGATTTGGAAACGCCGCTCCAATAAGTATGGTCCCCAGGTATCTACTGCATGTAAGATGGCCATCATCTCCTTCTCATAGGTAGATTTTCCTAGATGTTGCCCACTAGTTGTTGGCTGGTGAAATCCAAGGGTTGACCTTACTGCATTAAGATAGCACCAATACCAGTACCTGAAGTATCACATTCAATCACAAAAGATTTGGTGAAGTTAGGTAGTGCCAAAATGGGAGTGGAACACATGGCCTATTTGAGAGCCATAAATGCCTGTTGTGCTGCATTAGTCCAAAGGAATGAATTTTTCTTGAGAAGGTTAGTGAGGGGTCTAGCAATGGGACCATAATTACAGAGAAATTTGCAATAGTAGCCGGTGAGACCCAAGAATCCCCTCAAACTCTTCAAGTTTTTTGGTTGGGGCCAATCTTGCATTGCCTGTATCTTTTTTGGATCCACCTGGACACATTCACAACCCACAATGTGGCCCAAATACTCGAATTCTTTATGCCAAAAGAGCACTTGGACAATTTGACAAATAATTTGTGATTCTGGAGCAATTGCAAGAGAAGGTCTACATGTTCAAGATGTTTCTCCCAGGTTAGGTTGTAGATGAGAATGTTATCAAAGAGAACAAGGACAAATTTTCAGAGATATGGTTTCAGTAGGTGGTTCATGAGACTTTGAAAAGTGGATGGGGCATTACAGAGACCAAATGGCATGAATAAGAATTCATGATGGCCTTCATGATTTTGGAAAGCAGTCTTGGGAATGTCTACTTCTTTCATGCATATTTGGTGATAGCCAGAGCGAAGATCTAGCTTAGTAAAGAATTGAGCACCATGTAATTCATCAAGTAGATCATCAAAAATTGGGATAGGGAAGTTGTCTTTGACAGTGAGCTTGTTGAGGGCCCTGAAGTCTGGACACATGAGCCATTCCCCATCTTTCTTGAGCACCATGACCACTAGTGATGAATAAGGACTGACGCTAGGACGAATAACATTGACTTCAAGGAGTTCCTTGACTATTTTGTCAATTTCATTCTTTTGGGTGAAAGTATATCGACATGGGCACAGATTCGGTGGTTGTGCCCCTACGACCAAAGTGATGCTATGATCATGTTCCCCTCTAAAGGGTGGAAGCTCATTAGGTTTGTCAAATACCTGCTGGTGGCGATTTAAGACATGTTGCATCTCAGGATGAATATGAAGATTAGTGGGCTCTATGGCCTAGATGGCATTACACTGGGTGATAACTCCATGATGGCCCTTTATGAACAAAGTTTCCATGCGATGCGAGCTGGTAATAGAAGGAGCACCTGCCTAGAGTCTGTTATCACTCAGAAATTTCTCTAGAAGTTATTAGAAGAAAGAAAATGACCGAGGTAACCACAAACCAACTTTTGGGCATAGGCTCTAGCAAACCTATGCTCAGAGAGGGCTCTCTCTATATGATTTAGCATTGTTTGCTAGGATTTTAGGCTAGTTATGAATGTTCAGGGGGATTTTGATTTGTATTGAAGATTGGATGGTGGAATACTTAAAACAAATGGATAGAATGAGGTCTTCAAAACATTGGGCTATGGAGTCAATAGAAGGGCAGCATAACTGGATCAACTCACTAAAGGGAATGTTCAAAGGGCAAGCTAGCAGGGTAAAGTGCAAGTCTTTGGAACAGAGGGGTGAAATGGGTTTAATTAGGGTGAGAGAGAAATTAAGAATTCCTTAACTTAGATATCAGTAGAAAACATTTATAGGTCTAACTATTAAAATAGAGTGTAATTAAACAAATTCTAAGATATTGTTCTAGTTATAGCATTCAGATTCAGAAATAAATTAAATATTGTGGAAAAACTTTAAGAAAGATAACAATAACATAAGAGAATACTTGTCTGCACTTCGCTTAACACATGAATCCTGTGAAATATCTTGTCGTTATTCATCAATCCAGCTTGCTGGTTTTGTCAACGATACAATAGATTTACAGTCTTTTGATCAAGAAGTCTATAGAAATGTCTAAGAATCCACCCTAAATACTTCGAATTGTGAAGTATTTATACAAAAATTATTACAAAATATCTCAAACTAACTTGAGGTTTAATCTAGGAAATACAAATATCTTCTTGCAAGAAGATAGAGACAGCTATTGAACTGATTTCATGTTGTCCCATTTATTGTGGTGTTGCTAGCCTTTATGGTTTGATTTTTAGCCCTTTAAGCTCTATGCTGTTTGAACTTTCACCCTTGAGGCTTTAGTTACTTTAGGCTTTCATCTGATACTCTTTGATAGTGATACACTTTTACTTTGATGACCTGTCAATATCCTTTACTATGTTTTTACTTTTACTATACATTTTAACTTTTTACTGTGTATTTCAACAATAAATTATTTAGTTTTTTATATGTATCAGCATATGGTAATGGATATTGATCAACTTTCTGCATGTTTGATTTGTTTGTCTTTTGACTATATGCTCTGTCTGGTTCCTTTGTTTTAACATTCAATGTCTCTGTGTGAATGATTTCTTTCTCTGTTCTATGTATAACTGTTTTCTTCTGAATGAATGAAGGTTTTCTAAATAGATTTCCTTTTGAGTCTTGGATTAAAAAAGTTTTGTGACTAGTATCAAAACTGTTTATCCAAGCTCTGGTCTTCTGCTAATTATCTACAAAATGTAACAATCAGTAAGAAAACATAGGTTGGAAGGAAAGGCAATTGATGTTTTTATTGCACATGAATGTTTGGGGAAGGAGTCATGGCAATGTTTTGAAATTAATTGCAGGTCAAATTTTGTTGCAGAGGTTCAACGTGGCATCGGAAGGGTTTGATAGGTTTTACTGTGAAACAGGGGAAAAGGAATGAAAATTAAGGTTTTTAGGTTTTTAATGGGCAACTTTTTAAATTTGGCACAGGATTAGTTAAGTGAAAAATGATGGTCTTGTCTTATGCAGGGAGGCAATTTTCCAAGCCATTGCACCGCTTATGAGGGTCGAGTGGTATTTGGGAGGGATCACCCGATCTACTCCATTGATTGACACGTAATAGTCAGGGGGCCCGGGAAAACCGCTTTATCAGGCGGGTAATGATCGACCATCAAGCACGGCCGATATCGCTATGGACCATTGGATGAGGGGGATGGTGATCGGATGACAGTTGGGTAAGGGAGGTGTGTGGATGAAATGATCTAAGGTGTTGGGGGTGAGAGGAATCTTCGGTAGTTTGTGATTAATTAAGACTTTAATCACAGGTTTAATCGGTTGGGCGTGGTTTAATAACAGGGTTTAACTTTGGGTAAAGGTCGGGCATCGAGTTAGCTTGATATGGCTACGCGCCGTTTGAGTTGGGCGCAGATGATCGAACAGTAGTCGAGTGGCAGACTAGCATGGAGGAAATGGACAGAGGTTTTGGGGGGAACCAGGGGCTTTAATTACAACGGGTTGTGATTATTGCAGGGTTAATCATGGGGTTAGGGGATCAAACGGGTTTTAATGAAGGTTTAACTTAACTTCGCGAAGAATTAATGGGTTAAGTGGGTTTTGTCGAGGGGAATAGAATTAAACTATATTTTATAGTTAAACTGTGGGTGGGGATAATACATAGGGATTTATTTATATAGGAGAAACAAGGGATTATGGGAGCTATATAATTAAATTAGAAATTAATATGACATGAAATGGGCGGAGATGAAAATAGTATTAAGTGTAATGTAATATTTGTACATTTCCTTTACATACACTTAACTTAGGATAAACTATTTTGTGGGTTTTTGAATGAAATGGGATTTAACATGGTATTTCTCACTTTTCATAGGCTAATGGAGTTTAACCTTACGAAAAAGAGTTTTATTAGGGAAATGAAGGGGCATGACTTTTATGATTGGGATTCTAACACTTGATGTCCATAAGTCATTAAGCTGAGGGTCTGGTCCCACCAAAAGTCAGAGAAATTCTCTGAGCCTCTTTGACTTGAAGGATTAGAAATACTAGAACGTGCTTGTGGATAGGAAACTAGTAAGTATAGGGGAAAAATTGATTGAGGGGGAGTTAATTAAATTAACTTGTAAACCTTTTCTTTTTCCTTCATGTTACCAGGAATAGTGTCCACTCGGATGCTGCTATTCCCACTAATACTGGTAGCTATCTTAGAAACAAACAAGTAAAGTCTACTTTCGTTTTCCTTTATGA
>APFE030648657.1:3687-62234 GCA_000404065.3 Pinus taeda | reverse complement strand
ACGATCATCCTGTTGACAACCTCTATCTGCCCATCAATTTGAGGATGGAAGGCTATGAACTTAGTGTGTTTGGTGTCCAGCATCGACCAGAGACTGGACCAAAATTTACTGAGGAACCTACTATCCTGATCTGAGATAATAGACTGTGGGATCCCAAAGTGTACCCACACCCATTCAAAGAAGAGTTTAGCATTGGCTTCTGCTGTGATGTTCTTCTTGCAGGCTGCCATTATGGCCATCTTCGAGAACCTGTCAACGACCACAAAAACACAGTCATTTTGTTACCGAGAATAGTGTCCACTCAGATGCTGCTATTCCCACTAAGACTAGTACCTATCTTAGAAACAAACAAGTAAAGGCTACTTTTGTTTTCCTTTATGAAAATAGATAAGAGTGGAACAAAGGAGACCAACCTTAGCCCTGCGCTTGATTTCCTTGTTTGATTCCTCTCCTTCCTGATAGAGCTTTTCCGCTTCTTCTTCATCTGCCCAGCTTCAAAGAGCACCTATGGAATCACAACAATATACTACTATCAATGAACAAAGATCTATATTCATAAATAACACAGGATCAGATGTGTGTTAACCATACAAATGCATATATAATGAAACATACAAGAATATGGAGGAAAACTTGAATAGCATTATTAAGATCAAAAGTAGCAAGAGGATTACAACCATATGTTCTGACCCAGCATCATCCTGCAGCAAGAAAGCCCTTCTTCACCTCAAGTAAAGCTTAGATCACCCAACACTATGAATATACACCAGAAAACCAACAACACTTCTCTACAAGATACAAGATTCCAGCCTCTGAATCTCTGTGATGAGGGATCCATATATAGATGATTGTAGGGAGGTGAGTCATCTTCTGGGGTCTTGATTAGTGTCTTGTCTCTGATAGTTCTTGCTTCCACTTGGAGAATGATGATCTCTTACTCATCCCTAGTCGAAAACAGAGAGGCAAGTGTTAGAGGGGAAGCTTCTGGAAGATTCCATGACCTTCCACCTCACAATTTTTCCCTGCCATTTGTCCATTCCCGACCATCGCACCCTACAGAGGGGCCATTCAGTATGCATTGCACCCTGTACACTGGGACGGTGATATGCATCACACCCTTTGCACTGGGGTTTCAGTATGGTCCAGTTTTGACCATTTATGAGCAGTTTTTAGTGGAGAACTTCTGGGAGATGATGTAATCAGCTGACCTTGTTCCTTTAGGAAGTGAAGCAACACTTTTAGGTACTTAGGAGCCCTCAGTTTATGGAAATTTATGATTGGGGTTGAAGTGCCCAAAAATGTCTATAACACTTCATAATTGATCATACATATTAGCACATATGTCTAGCCATGATGAATGTGTTTTGATCCAATCAACTTTATACTTCAACAACCTTTCTTCTACTTACCCATTACCTACCCTAACATTTTATTCTTCCTTATACTTATTTGGCTACATTTAGGCTAGCATACCATTTTCTTTCCTTCTCTTTTATAAAACAAACTATCTACTTCTAACCTTATATCTTCCAAGGGATCAGATTAAACTGATAAGCTCCTTTTATTTCTCTACCTGTCTACTGATCTGCCAAGATTAAGCTGTTTGGTTAGATTTTATTCTCTAACTACAAACATAAAATTCAAAGCATGAAATAACCAAGATTAAACTATTTGATTACCATGGATTTGGTATGAATAATAAGTTGAACACAATCATTATTATTCATGAAAGTAAATAGTAGTGGCATTTAGACTTGCACACTTTCATGGTCTCTTTTTGTTTTATGGGGTTCATATATTTTCATTTTCTAACCTTTTATTTTTCTTTTTTTCCTTTGATTTTCTTTTAGGACATACCCTCTTTACATTTTTTTAATTTTTAAATAATATGGAAAACATTTGCAGAAAGCAAAGGTATGTACAATATTACAAGTCTTAACCTTAGTCGTTCAAAATTATGACTCTTATTGGTATAGGAACCTATTAGAGTCCACGAAGGGTATGCATGTGGTCATTCTTCGTAAAGCTCATATATAACACTTGGAAACCCATGGTGATTGGGCCTAGCATGTGAATCCATTCAGCACCCAAGACAATGTCACAACCACCCATGTTAATTGCAAACATGTGGGTCTTTAGGAGGTAGTCTCCCATTTGAATTTTGATATTTTCGCAACGGCCTTCACATTTCATTGTCCCCCCATCAACACTCTAGACCTAGAAATTACAGATTGCCTGACAAAACAATGAACAGCTTCGGTGACTCACTGATGAATAAAGGTATGAGTGCTGCCACTATCAATCAATACTACTATAGGGCGATGTTTAATAAAGCCTCTTATTTTAAGAGTTTGGGGCACAGAAATGCCCGCCAAAGCATGTAGCAAGATAACTGGTTCCTCTGGTGCAGCTGGGAGTTCATTGGCCTGTTGGGTTTCCTCAACGTTGTCCTTTGGTCCCTCAAGGGGTGGGGCTTCCTCAAATGAGTTGTGATCAGTAACATCAATTTGAAAGAATTTGGGTTCCTTTCATTTATGCCTAGGTGAGTATTTGTCATCACAGTAGTAGCACAATCCTTGTTTTCTTCTTTCACCCATTTCTGCTGGAGACACCTTTTGAACCTTAAGTGTTTAGGTAGGTCCTTCAGCCTGGGTGGGGCGTCCCTTGGCTACGAAATTTGGATGAGGTGACTGGGCCGCTAAACAATGTTCCACTTCGATAGCCTTTGTGCAAGTGTCCATCCATGTAGGTAGGCGGTGCATCCATACATGGGCTTGGATGGCTTCTTTGAGACCACTTATAAAACATTCCAAGTAGAATTCATCTCCCAAACCTTCTGTGCGGATGGTCAATGTCTCAAATGCAACAATGTAGTCTTTTACTGTCCCTGTCTGTTGGAGCTTAGTAGGATGACCCAAAATATTAGATTCTCTGTCAAAGCGATCACAAAGAGATTTTGAGAACACCTGCCAAGTTATGTTCCCAGGATAGCATTTATGATGCCATTGCCACCATTGCCATCTCTCTTAGTCCATGTAAAGGGCTCCCACACATAGTTTAGTTTGATCATCTCAGATATCATTCAGAATGAAACATTATTACATTTGTGCTACCCATACTGCCAGATTAGAGCCATCAAATTAATACATGTCCAGCTTAGGTGGGCGAGGGTGGGAATGTTGGTAATTTCCATGGAAGTGAATATGATGGCTAGATTCTCTTTCAAGGTCTTCATTACTACCATGTGCCTCTGGATGCAAACCTGATGTGCTCATTTTGAATTGTGCCATTAACTATTGCATATGTTCCGCTAGGCCTTGGAAAGTATCCAACTTTTTTTCAAGGTGCTCGATCTTCTCGTTGGCCATGACTTGAGTTCTGGTTTCCACCATACACATATCTTGGTCACTTGTCATCATTTTGAAAAAATTTGGGACCACCTGAAAATTGAAGCTGACAAGTGAATGGTACCACTGCGATCAGCTCGTCATCCTTCGAAACTTGGGCCTAGACTATAGGAGCCACAAGCCTCACTGCGCAAATGGTTAGATCTATCTACAAAACCCCAACTACTAAATGTGAGTTGGACTGTGGCGGCGATAGAACCCCAACTGCTAGATTTGAATGGTACTATGGTGGTAGAACCTCAGCTGGTGGATTTGATTGTTGCAGTGGTGAAAAAATCCCAACTGCTAGATCTAATATGGAAAATAAGATAATGGGCGATCTTCAAAAAGCCGAGGGAACTATGGTCTCAAAGGAGTGTCAGGTGCTACATATCGCAATATACATAAGGGTCCAACAATAGTACTCGACCCAATCTTTTAGGGCACTAACTAAGGAGGATCAACCGTACCCTTAACCATACTACCCAACTACCCTATCGTACGCGCGAGTAATCTCCCCGAATGTTGTTCTCAGTGTACTATAGCAGCAAGATGACCAATAGTTTATCTAAGGCAAGGTTTTAGGTGAGCCTAGGGGGATTCCGATATACCTAGAGGGTACGTGGACGGTCGTCCGTGAGCAGTTCTATCTAATGCACTACTACTCGAAGGGGTACCCATAGGGGTTACAAAGGAGTCCAACAAGCATAACCACCTCTTGTATTTCCTGTGTGCATGCCTCCCCAAATCCACAGGTTTATGCACCCAATGACAAATCTTGTGGTTTAAAGACATCGGAACATGTCTCTAGCCTAAAAAAAAATTCTGCCAAAAATGGAGGTACCATTGACCCTGGAAAGTGCTCTGATACCACTTGTTATGCTCTTAACCTACAAGAAATTCTAGAATACCAAATATGCGAAGAAATACAACCTAGAGCATAGAACAAAATGAGAAAAACAATAAATATTTTATTATTCAGAGATGAAAGCAATGTTCACTTGCCTCTTCGAGGGGGAAACCTCCAGCAGAGTAGAGCTCGATTACAAAGTAAGACTCAATATTTCTCAATGGGGAGTCCCTATCCTTTATATAGGATTCATACATACAATACCATGGTTCCCTCAATACCATCTATCTAATACCATGGCCTATTTACAACTAGCTGTGGTCGGTTTCTTAAATGTGGGTCAACCACTTACAATTATTAATACGGGATTTATTGACTCTTTAACTAACTATAACTATGACTCAACCCTATTATATAAATAAAGGGGTTAGGGTTGGACCCTAACAGTTGTTCAGGCAATGGCTTACCCTTGCCAACACAATTATCTATCAACTCTTGCAGTCCCTCTACTACTTTTTGGTCCCTCAGCAGCTTCATGCAAGTCTGTAAGAAAGATGTTAACGATGATGACTTTGTTTCTTGTGCAGTATTGACTCCCTTATGCTTCTCCATGCACCTACTTTGAGCCCTTGATGTAGAAGCTCTTCGATCCGTGAAGCTTCTCTTTGCCTCCATAAAAGTTTCCTTCACTTTATTCACATCGAATCTGACCTCCTTGTCATCAACCTTGCGTACCCATATAGTTTCCTCTAGTTGTTTCCCTTTATCCTCCCCAATAGCTATACCATTATGTGTAGTGATATTAACATTGGGTCCATCTTCGCACGATTTTGATCTCATCATCTAGATGTTCTGAGTAGGCTACTAGGCTCGGGTCTTCTTTTATTGCATATTCATGATGAGCATGGGACAATATTCGATGAAATGATGAAACTGTCGAAAATATTGACAAGAGGGGGTGTTGGATTTTGACAATCTCGTGCAAAGTGACCTCGTTCTCCATAATTTTAACAAATGATTTGGCCTCGGCCTCTTCCAACTCCTCCTCCTCCTCCTCTCCCTCATCCCTGGAATCCTCTGCATGCTACAGTTGTGCCTTGATCCTGCTAAGGACATGCCTCCATCTATACTCTATATGTTGGTGTTCTGTCCATCATCAATTCATAACTTCGACAATTGCACTCGTCATGACCAACATATTTGCAAAAGTTGCAAAGCAATTTTTGGGGAGTTTGCATAAACTTTTGTAAAAAATGACAATTGTATGTTGTACATTTTCTTGTGATTTGGCAAATAACACACCATGGTACCACACTTGTACTTGTCCCAATGTTATTTTCTGGCTTTAGGGGGACAAGACCTCCCCAACTAGGTAATTTTTATACACTGGGAAATGATCCTTTTCGTGACCATGGCATTTTCATTTTAAACACCATACTTCTACGTGGGTCTCATTTTGGACTTCCTTTCCCTTTTTGAGACTCTGCAACTCCATATGTAGGCTAGCTAACTGCGACTGAATCTGTTGCACTCCCAGATTCATATCCTGAATAGCTGAGGCTTCCAACTTCATAGCAATCTCCAATTCCTTAGGATGTATTCCAATCTTCTGTTGTGACAATGGAAATCTCAAATGGGGTAATAGTGAAGAAATATACCAATCCTTGTGTTATTCATCAGTGATCTACATATTAGCTTGTTGTAGCAAACATTTCAACCTTTGATCAAAATCCCATGTAGACTCATTTACCTTCTGCTTGATTTCCTTAACCTTAGTTACAGGTTGAGGTTGAGACTTAGGCTTTTTAAATTCATTATTCAACGCGTCCTTTGTATGCTTTAGCTTCATAGATGGATGAGTCAAACAATTCTTAATATACAAGCTCAACACTCTATCTTGCAATGTTGTGACCATCTGTTCTTTCTTCAGGTCATCATCTGTTATCTACTGCGATTTCCACATAGAATCTGCTACAAACCAAAATTTTTCAGGGTATTATCTCCCTAGTCCCTTGAATATGGGCATATTCATAGCAATCACCATATTGAATAGTGGAGGTGGAGGCAGAGATGTAGGTGTATGTGTGTGAGGTGGAGGTGAAGGTGGAGGTGGAGTGGATGGATGTGGTATTCCTGCGATACCCTGATTTACCATGTGCAACGCACCTTGAGGTGTCCTCAGACTACTACCTTCCTTGTCACTATCAGACGTTCCCAAAAAAGGATTATATTCAACACCTGAATCTAAATTTATTCTGAATGGCTTTCCACTTTGCGTAGCTCCCATCAAATCTCGGTTAAACATCAATTCAATAGCATAACCCATTTCTCACACAATATCATTTTAATCCGAGTTTTTAGGGACTTCAGATACTTACCTCTTCGTCCTTTGAAAAACCGATGTTTAGCTTGACTATAACTGATAGATGTGTTGATCGCGAACTTAGTAATGCTTCCACCCAAAATAATATTGATCCAATAATCGACAACCCTCACGATCTTATTTTCTAAGCCTTCAAGATGCCTCACTAGCTCCAGAGTCAAAACAATAGGGTTATCCAACTTCCACATATCTTGACCATCTGCCAATTTAGACAACCATCCGTATAATTTGCATGAAGAAGAGAAGAAGAAAATTTCATGTTCTTCTGTATACAGGTATCTATTCAACCACTCTTCTTTTGAGAGGCATGAATTCCTGTTTTCCTAGGCTGCAAACTCATGCAACTTCCGATTGATCCACTTTTCGATCTCTTTCTTAGTCTGTAACCACTTATTGCTAATCACATATTCCTCAGATATATCCCAGTCCGAGCAACAGAACCATTTGTTGGCTTGAGGGGGCTTGGACCTAGGTTCAGAGTTAGCTGCGCTAACCAACAAAACCCTACACTATCGGCCCTTTCAACAACAAACCACGCAGTGCAAGTTGCAGTATCACCTGAGGCAGTATTGGTAGATGCTAGGACCAGGTTCTGCATCCAAAGGACTATGTGATGTGTTTCTGTTACTTATAGGGATTTGTTCTGACCTTCGCGAACCCTAACCCTTTAGAAATTACAGTAACTAATAGATAACAGATTCAAGCTCTTCGTCGATTGTTATAAACATTCATAACATCATGTGGTTAACCAGATTTACCACTTTCATGTATCTATTAAGTACTTTTCTAATAAATGTAGTAAATAGAGTGAACAAAAAGAAAATTTAGAAGTAAATAATAACACATAGATACATAGATAATGCTCCAAAATGGCCTTTATTACGCTCAAATATTCTATTATATACTCTTCCTACCTTGCGCACATAGCTGCAGGGGCCCACGCACTCAATTGCGACTTTCCAAGGTATTCACGCACATAGCTGCAGGAGCCTTCCCCTTCAGCTAAGTACAGAGAACATATTTCTTTTACTTAGATCAATCAACCATACGTAGATTTAGATATCCTTCATGAGTCTCTATGACTCTTTTTATATCATCTTCTACTACAATACCATGGGCGGGTCACAAAACAAATTAACTTCTAACAAAATAAGGGGCTTTGACCTTCCTAAATCCCCTTTGACTCATATTGACCTTCATGCTCTGCTCCTCAAAATGCAGAGACTTTACAATAATAACAAAACTTTTACAAAATTGACCCCAAGGGACCCTGTCCCAACATTATGATTCAACTGGTATGGGCGCTGCCTTACTGACTTCACATCTGGCTTCAGATTGATCTTCATAACACCTAGATCACCTACTATCCCTTTTATATCAGAGAAGTTTTTTGGAAAAAAGTCATGATATTCTCATAATAGCTCCAAGACTTTGTCAACTGTGTCCTCGGTGATTTCACGTTTTCCATCTGACTCGGGGATACTGATATTCCTAGGATCTTCCTCACCTTCTTCTGTGGTAACATTGTAGCACTCTAGAGCATGGTTCAATTGCGTACTCCAGCTTGGTTGTACCCACATGATACGCTCTACAAGTGTTTTGAGTATCATAGCCTTGTTTTTTTGTAATGCTTCATAAATACATTCAAACCCATCCTCAAAAATAAATGTTAACAAAAATATTTCCTTGAGAACATCCCACTCTTCGGTTTTGTGTCATAACTCTGTTTCTAGATACCAATTCATCAGAATAGTATCCAAAGTGTGGTGTAATATATGTACCCATTCAGGTTGTGGTTCCTCTCCCCATGCTTTCATCCAGTGAGTCAGATGCTCACACGAATCATCCTTCCCTGTATATTTTTTAGCAAGGCGAGTATTGGCAAATCCAAACCGCAACTTCATCATCCTACGGTATTCCCTCAAGTCTATAAAATTGTTCTTATTTGTACCCCACCATCTGGCAGGCATATCTCTTAGCATGATGTCAAATGCTTGGAACTGATGCTCCTCTGGTACATCCCTTTCAAATTTATCCAGAAACAAATTTACATCTTCTAAGCCATCATAATATGGTAAATTGTGTACCTCAGTAGATATACACCGGAGTGATTTAGTAACATTATTGCATTGTAGAGTTGATACTTCATGCAATATATTGTACCAATGGTCGAGCTCCTCATCTAAACATGAGTTACAAGAGTTGTCCTTTTCCCAATTAATTCTACCATCCGTTATAGGGTTGATCCAATCCTCATTCTATGCAGCACGCTTATAGATCTGCTCAATATCTATTAGGGGAATTTTGAGGTCTAAAATGGGCCTCCTAAAAAAAATGTACAAGAAAATAAACTTCATAAGAACCAATAGGATTGAAGATGATGATGTCAACCATGGGGGATGATTCACCATTTTTGGAGTAAAAAAGGTAAAATGATTAAAAAATAATAAAACAATAAAACTACTATTTCAACTTGCATTTTCAACTTATATCCCTAAGGTTTTACTCAAATTCGAGCGAGAGAACTCATTGGATGCAAAATTTAATTAGGCATCCAAGGAGTACCCATGTTGCATACGTTTGATGAACCCTACTACACGAAAAATGAGAAATACATGAAAAACATGATTACAATCACGTTTTTTCATGTATTTCTCATTTTTCGTGTAGTAGGGTCCATTGAAAGTATGCGACATGGGTACTCCTTGGACGAGGAATCAAATTATGCATCAATGAGTGTTGTTGCTTGAAATTTGAGTAAACCCAGAGGGAGATAAGTTGAAAATATGAGTTGAAAAAATTGTTTTTCTTTTTTTCTCTGGAAAATGTGATGATGTAATCTAATCTTATTTTATTATTTCCACTATTATTATATAATTTCCTTAGGAGGCCCATTTTAGACCTCAAAATTCCCCTAATGATCCTCCTCATAATAATCGCGAATTGGTTTAGTATACCGCGCACCCTCGGTTGGATCCAATGGAAAAATGACTCTCAGTTCCTTCTTTTCAAACATCATGCTCCGCTTCTTCAGGTTGATGACCGCATTCATATCAATTGCCCAATTAATTCCAAGTAGCATTGGGTAGGGATTACTATCATCCACAATTTAATTATCTCAAAATAAGATATAGTGTGCGCCCCTCCAATATCTACAATTACTCCATGTAAGCACCCCATAGGAATAATCTTTTATTTGTTTTCCATTCGCAGTTGAATTGGGGACCACTGTAGCACTATATTTCCCATTCTTTCCCAGGTCTGTTTAGGAAAATCATTCACATCAGATCCTAGATAAAGGATCACCTAGTCCATTTAAAATTCTTCGATTTGTGTAGTCAATCTCATCTCTCGACCAATCCTTTTCTTACCTTTGTCTATTTTATGCACTGTGCATTGTTCAGGCAGTTTCTTACCCATGCCATCACAGTTGTCTATTAACTCTTGCAATTCCTCTATTTCTTTTTGGTCCCTTAGGATCTTTATGTAGGTCTGTAAGAAGTATGTCAATATTGAAGAATTTGTTTCCTACGCAGTAATGAATTCTTCAAGCTCCTATGTTCTTGTACTTTGAGCCCTTAGTGTGGAAGGTCCTAAATTTGCAAAGCTCTTTTTTGCCTCAATAAAAGTTTCCTTTTCCTTACAAAATCAAATACAACATCTTTGTCAGTATCTTTGCGCACCCATATATTTTCTTCTGGTTGTTTTCATGCTGCTTTATCCTCCCTTATAGCTATACCTCTTTGCGTAACTATATTAATGCTGGGCCCATCTTCACATGGTTCTAATCTCATCACTTGGATGTTCTGGGTGGGCTGCTAGTTCTTCTTCTCTTGCATCTTTTTGATGAGCACGGGACAATATTTTATAGCATGGTCAAACTGTAAGAAATATTGATAAGAGGGGTGTGTTGATTTCTGACAATCTCGTGCAAAGTGGCTTGGTTGCCCACAATTGTAACAAATAATCTGTCTGCGACCTCTTCCAGCTCCTCCCCTCCCCCTCTTCCTCATCCCTAGAATCCTCCATGTGCTGTAGTTGTGCCTTGATCCTGCTGATGCTGTGTCTCAGCCTGTACTCTATATGACGGAGTTCGCTCCATCATTAACTCGTAGCTTCGACAATTGTGCTCATCATGGCCTACAAAAATACAGAAATTGCAAAATAGTTGTTGGGGAGTCTACACAAACTTTTGTAACAAATGGCAATTGTTTGTTGAATGTTTCCCTGTTATTTGGAACATAGTACACCATGACACTACACTAGTACTCAATCCAACAATATTTTCTGGCTTTAGGGGGATAGGATCTCCCCCAATTAGGTAGTTCTGATATATTGGGTAATGATCCTTGTCATGACCATGCCATTTGCACTTTAAGCACCATACTTATGCGTGAGTCTCATTTTTGACCTCTTTCCCCATTTTGCGATCCTGGAACTCCATATGCAAGCTAGCCAACTAAGACTGAATCTGCTACACTCCCATATCCATATCCTAAATAGGTGAAGCCTCCAACTTCATAGCAATCTCTAATGCCTTAGCCTGTGAGCTAACCTTCTATTGTGACAATGGTAATCTCAAATGAGGTAACAACGAAGAAATATACCAATCCTTATGTTTCTCATTCGAGATCTATAGATTAGCCTGTTGTAGCAAACACTTCAACCTTTGATCAAAATCCCATGCAAATTCATTCACCTTCGCTTGATTTCTTTGACCTCAGTCACAGACTGGGCTTGAGACGTAGGCTTCTTGAATTCATTATTCAACACATCTTTTGTGTCCTTCAATGACGTAGCTAGATGATTCGTACTGTACTTAATATACTAGCTCAGTGCCTTATCTTGCAATTCTGTGACCAACTATGTTTTCTTCAGATCATCATCCATTATCTATTGTGACTTCCACACAACATCTACTACAAACCAAAATTGGTCAGGGTCTTCTGTCCCCAGAACCTTGAATATAGGAATCTTCATAGTGTTCACCATACTTAGAGCAGAGGTGGAGGTGGAGGAGGAGGTGTAGGTGTAGGTGTGTGAGGTGGAGGTGGAGGTGGAGGTAGAGGTGGAGGTGTGTGAGGTGGAGGTGATGGCGGAGGTGGAGTGGATGGATGTGGTATTCCTGCAATACCCTAATCTATCGCTTGCGACTCACCTTGAGGTGTCTTTAGACTAATAATTTCTTCATCGCTATGAGATGCTCCCAACAAAGGACTATACTCAGCACTTGAATCTAGACCTCTTCTGAATGGTCTCCCACTTCGCATATAAACCGTCGAATCTCGTCTAAACATCAATTTAATGGAATAACCTGTTTCTCACACAATAACATTTTAATCGAAGTTTTCAAAGACTTCAGATACTTACCTCTTGGTATTTTGAAAAATCAGCGTTCAGCTTCGCTATAACTGATAGACGTGTCAATCGCGAACTCAGTAATAAATCCACCCAAAATACTATCAATCCAATAATCGAAAGCCTTTGCGACCTTGTTTTCTGATCCTTTGAGGCTCTTCACTAACTTTGGAGTCCACACAATCGGGTTATCCAAATTATAGGTAGGTTGACCATCCTCCAATTTAGCCAACCAAAAGTATAATTCACATGAAAAAGAGAAGAATAAATCTTCATGTTCCTCTCTATACAGCTATCTCAGCAACCGATCTTCTTTCAATAGACGCATATTGTTTTCTTAAGCTGCAAACTCGTGAAGCTTTCAATCTATCTACTTTTCAATCTCCTTCTTAGTTGGTATCCACTTATGCCACATCACACATTCCTTAGATAGGTCCTAGTCCCAAAAATGAAACCATTTGTTGGCTTGAGGAGGCTTGGACCCAGGTTCAGAGTTAGTTGCGGTAACCAACAAAACCCTACACTACCGGCCCTTTCAGCAACAACCCACATAGCGCAGGTTGCAGTCTCACTCGAGACAATATTGGGGGATGATTGAACCAGGTTTCTGCATCCAAAGGACTATGTGATGTGTTTCTATCAAACTTAGGGCTTTATTTCAACCTTCGTGAATCCTAACCCTTAAAACCCAAAAATTGCAGCAATTAATAGTTAGTAGATTTATGCCCTTAGTAGATTACAATAAACATTCATAACATCATATAAATATACATATCTACGTATTCATGAATATATTACTTACTTTTCATGATTAATCTCATTCAACAGATAAAAAGTACATTAAATTCAGAGAGAAATAGTAATACAAAGAATGCACAGATAAATATCCGAAACAAGCCTTTATTATGCTTATATCTTTAGTTACAATCCTTTCCAACCCTGCGCACTTAGCTGCAAGGGCCTGCGCACTCAGCTGTAGACTTACCAAGGTCTCCACACAAACAGATGCAGGAGCCTTCCCCTTCACCCAAGTACAGAATAAACAAAACTGACCCAAATCATGCACTATTATGCTCTTTGCTTCTCTTCTCTATGACTCTACTATGACTCCTTTTTATATGTTTCTTCATTAAAATGCCATGGTCCACAAACCATGGGCGGGTCACAAAAAATCTTTACTCTTAACAAATTAAGGGGCTTTGACCTTCTAAAAGCCCCTTTGACTCCTATTGACCTATGCTACTTGCGCTCCGCTCCTCAAAATGCAGAGACTTTACAATATTTAACAAAACTTTACAAAATTTGACCCCATGGGGCCCCGTCCCAACACCAACAGCTCTAGAGCATTTTTCCAACCAAGGCATCTTAGACTAGTAACATAACCCACGCTGTTACAGGGCTTCTAGAGTGTTTGTTTAACCAAGGCTCCAAGAACTAGTAACTCAACCCAAATCCAAAGGAACATGAGAACCAACTAAAAACAAAAGGAAAGAAACCCACAACACCATGGCTATCCAAGAAATGGAAAGGATAGGAAAATCCACCATCAATCCAGGAAATCCACCATGCCAATGAGGAATCGTAACCAAGAAACCACATGCATGTGCCATGCATGCCAAAACTAGCAAGGAAATCATACATGCAACTCGGTACCTACAAGAAAAACTAGTTTTAGATGCTGATCCTGATGTCCCCTTATTATTTCCTACCCTTCCTTTGCCTTCTTGATCCAAATCCCAAGTATTCCACACTCCTCTAAGAGTGCTCCAATAAAAAAAATATAAGTGTTCAAGAGTATGAGAGAGAGAGAATAGAATGGAGCTCCAAAACTAACCTAAAAAAAAGCTACAAACTAATCCTCAGAACCCTTTTTTATCAATAAGGCCTATATTTTCTTCATTTTCCATTATTTTCCTTCATGTTCCTCCTCACATCCGACCTGTGACCTTTCACCTCCCTTTTCACGTATTTTCCATTATTTTCATAAATAAAATGCCAATAAATGCCTCATGCCTTTCCAAATCCTTTTCCATTACCTTAGCCAATTTCCATAGCCATAAATTAATCACAAGAGATCCCCATAACTATGTCTTTACCCAACATCCAGCTTGGAATAGTGTCCCATGACCTTGGTTAATATTTTTCCTTTATTAACTTTATTACATGGATTTTTTACTAGGGCTGTTACAGGAGATGCTAAGTGTGCATGTGTTGTAGAGAGAGGCAGAGTCCCTATGTAGAGGAAGCAGGCCCATAGTGTTCTAGGGATGTTGTGAGAGGCCGAGAGAGCCTATCAAATAGAAGGGACCAAGAGTTCAATGTATGTTGTTAAAAGCAATGGGATGAGTACAGTGTGCTACTGCAGAGAGAGAGCATAGCGTTTAGTACAATGTGCTGCTACAAAGTGAGCATAGGATAGAGTGTTGAGTGGGTTTATTAGAAGAAAGGTTTATGAGGAGAACATAGTTGGAATCAAGTAGAGTTGCTTCCAATTACAGTGAATAATATTAGTTCCTTTTTGAGTACGGGTTGGATCCTGCATATATGAAGTTGGTGCTTCCATCTCTAGTGGGTGTCTGAGAAGGTTTGGGGGTTGGTGCTTGAATAAATCCAAGGAGTTACAAGTTGGTGTTTGCAATTAATCCATGAAGTTGGTACTTCAGATGGTGCTTTTGGTAGGTTGATCAAGTGTCTGCAAAAGGAGTGAGTTGATTCCTCCTGCTAGTGGGTGCTAGCAAACAATCAAAGGGATTTGGTTCTTCCTATGAGTGGTGGCTCACAAACAAATTGATGTAATAGGGTAGGTGCTCTTATTTTTACATCAATAAAAAAATAAGCTTTGATGGTTTTTCTCTGGGAAGGGTTTCCATGTTAAACCTTTGTGTCATATTCGTGTTTCTCATGATGTGTGTTCTTGTGTTTTTTCATATGGTTGTTGTTATGGATTGTTAATGGTTTCTCTCATTTAAGTGTATGGCAAGTTTGAATGAGTAAATAAAATTTGGTATAAAATTCAAAATTAGCCTTAATATTGATTCACCTCCCTCTCAGTGTTAACACTGTTTCCAACAATTGGTATTAGAGTCAGGTTCCTTTAGGAAAAACTTAACACTTGAAGGTAGATCAAAGGGAAACAATGGCTAATCAAGGTTGGATAATAGTATAAGGAGCTATATTTTTAATGGATCAAAGTATGTACTATGGAAGGTTAGAATGGAAGCCTATTTAATGGCTTTGGATGTTGATGTATGGGGCTCCTTATTGAATGGAGAAAAGAGTGAGAAGAATTAAGAAACTAAGGATATTCTCATGAAAGTGTTGTCTAAGATAGATGTTGATAAAATAGGGCATTGCGAGACAAAAAAGGAAATGTTGGAAAAATTGCAATGTCTAAATGGAGGAGAAGTCTACATAGAAACGCAGGAGGTTGAAGAACCTTGCTACTCATGCAGTGAAACAAAACATGCAAATGTTGGTGTTGGAAATGATAAATAGAATAAGAGAAGGAAAAAGTTGAAGAAAATATCCCAGAAAAGAGACGCTGAGAATATTGAATATCTTCCTCTTAATGCACAATATGTTGCTCATCACTTTCAAGATGATGTTGAAGAGTTAGAAGAAGGGTCAAGCTGCTCAGAATGTATGTTGTTACTCTATGATAAATGTAAAGATATAGGTGCACCTAGTAGTAATATAAATAAACCTACCTTGGTAGAAATAACAAATGAGAGTACCTAAGAGGAATAAGAGAGATCCTGGGTGTGCTCATCCATAAGAGAAAATGAGAGTACCCCTGATAGTGATAAAGATGGGATACTTCTCAGACTTATGGAAGATTCCATGGACACGGAGAGAAATATAGATCTCTCTGGTGGCTTACTAGCACCTATGATAAAAAAGAGAAGGATCTGAATGAAAGGATATACTTTAGAAACAAGTTTATCTATGCTCTAAAGGAGATCAAGGACTTGTCAGAGGCAAATCTCTGCTAGCATTATGACTACTATGTTGTCCTTGATGGAGACCTACTTGGTAAAGATGTCAACATGATAAGTATAGATGTGACAGAGAGATAAGACAAATAAATATTAGTTCAGAGATAGAGGAAGGATAAAGGTGATGTTTTAAGAAGAATACATGGGTCCAGTGAACAAAGGTCATGTACATATGCGGGTATGGTGAAGCAACGACACATACAATTTCCGCACCATAGTATTTCAATACCTGGGGTCTTTACTATGGTATTTTCCCATAGTAACAAGCATGACAATGGATATTTTATCCCATCAAAGAATACCATTGACATAACTACTTAATTGGCCTAATGTATATGCTAAGTGCTAAGCTATATAAGGAGATGGAGATCAAAGTGCTAAGTGTGCATGTATTGAGTTATTCATGATTGGTTTAATATGAAATAAGTTTTCACCAAGGAGTACGATAATAGATCATATCTATTAGATATGAAATAAATATATATTGAATAATGCTTATGATTTGATACATATGTGATGATGATTTTACGATGTGTATCTATTATGGTGTATGCCAATATTTGGGTTTGACAAGTGTTTTGGTGTGCAACAAATGTTTGACTCCATAATTATAAATATGTATGCAGGTGTGTTTCATAAAATTTGCGTACATACGTGGATCATATTCTGGATCGTCGCTTATACATTCTATAGAATAGACAGATCTATATGTGGGTGTCAAAAATTAAAGGCACGTACATACGCATAAGTGTTTTATAAGGGTTGTGTATATCTACTAGGGTTTTGCAGTATGATATGATGATGATGGTTGATCTATTCTATTATGTTTGTTTTTATTCGATGATGTCTCTTATAATTATCCTTGTTTGACAGTACTGTTTGGCCTAAATTGATTATGAAGTAAAGTATTGACTTGTGATGATGTTGCTAGGTGATAATCTGTATTTGGTTCAATGATTTATGTTGGCTTCAATGTCTATTTAGGTGATTGAATTAGTGGTATAGTGATACAGATTCAACTATAAGTATTTTTAGATTTGTACATGAGTATGCTTCATGGGAACCACGCACATACACATGTGTGAGTAATAACAATAGTGTATATATTTTGACATGTGTTTAGACAAGGTGTGCAATGACAAAATCTGGTTTTAGTGATGAACAATATGTGGTCTGGTATTCTGATGAATGGGAATACAATGATATAAGTTGGTTTGGTTGTTTGAACAATTTATTTCTATGTTTGACTTGATGATACAGTTAGCTCAGTGATTAAGTGACTTGGTACAATGTTGGTTTTAGTATTGCTATCTAGTATTTGGAATGTATCCAATTTGAAACATTCTAAAAGTGATCCACAAAGAACATAGAATAAGGGGGTTGTAGCTCCCTTCTAGTAGAAGCTAGAAAATGAGAGAAGGTTTTAGCCTTCTATAGGTGGGTTCCTTCATACTAGTATGAGTCTGCGCTAGCACAAGTTTGTAATAAATTTCTGTTTATAATAAAAGAAGAAGACAAAGATGAAAACAATGGTGGTTTTTCCCACATTGGGTTTCCACCTAAAAATCCTGGTTTTCATGTGTTACTTGTTTGTGATGGATTATTTTGTTCTTAATACGCATGGTTACTATTGAATTAATGTTTAATGAAGCACTGATATATTGGTTCAAGTTAAACAAATGATGAATTAACTGAAAAAGTTAGTAAACTCGATATACGCTACTTGTCTTTATCACAGTCGCATACATACATAGGTTTACTTCATAACAGTTGTGTATAGAAATATGAATAAGAAAATAAAAGTTTAAGTAGTTTAAAATATTGATTCACCCCACCTCTCAATATTTTTCCTAACAATTGGTATCAAAGCAAGTCCTTTAGAAGAAGCTTGATCACTTGAAGGCAGATTCATCAAGATGAGCAACCAAGAGGGAGAAACATCTATCAGGACGCCATTATTTAATGGATTCAACCTAGTTTTATGGAAAGTCAGAACAAGAGATTACTTACAGTCACTTGGAGCAGATGTTTGGGGAATCGTTGAAGGACTAGGCTATCAATATCCATCCTCCATTCCCATAGATGAAGCAGAAAAGAAAAAGTATGGGACCAATGCAAAGTTTGTCAATGCTCTATTGGGAAGCTTAGAAGAATCAAAATTTATCAAATTCGTGCAGTTGAATACCATAAAGGCTATATGGGACAAGACCATCCGAAGTTATGAAGACGACGCCAAGATAAAAAGTGCCAAACTTCAAACTCTTAGAATTCAATATGAAACTCTTAGAATGCATAATGATGAAAGTATTGCAAGTTTCGTTCTTAGGGTAGATGCGATTGTTAATTCAATGAGAAATATTGGTGACGAAATAAAAGAATCATCATTGGTTGAGAGAATCTTAAGATCTCTAATCCCAAAATTAGATTCAAAAGTATATACCATTGAAGAAATGTAGGATTTGAAGAATCTTACTACTAAACAACTTCATGGGATGTTTAGCAGCCTATGAAATGAGAAAAGGAGGTCCCTTGAATATTAGAGATGTTGCATTCAATGCTACTTCTCAAGGAAAGGAAAAGGAGGAGCTCAAGGAATCAAGGTATGTATCAGATGAAGAAGAGACAAAATTCCTAAAGAAACTCCAAATAGGAACTGACAGATTTAGAGGTAAGATTCCTTTCAAATGTTTTTCTTGTGGAAGAGTTGGTGACTATGCTACTAAATTCCCTTATAAAGAAAACCATGAGAAAGGGAAGAATTCAGAAAAAGTAAATTTTAGAGTAAGGTCCAAAAAGAAGAGAAGATTCTGCACACATGAAGATAGTGATGGTACTTCAAATGATGAAGAAGCTGAGTATGATCAAGAATATCAATTACTTATGGCATTTAAAGATAAATGTACTAATGAATCTGGTGATGTTTTTATGGATGCCCTAGAAGAAAAGGATAATATCATAGAAGAAACAACTGAACTTAAAATTAGTCTAGAAGAAGCTAAATTAGCAGAAGATGCTCCGAAGAAAAAAATCCTAGAAAAAGAGAGGCATAATGAAAAGTTAGAACTAGAAGTTGTAAGTCTAAGGAAGGCTCTTGAGAAAGACAAAAGTCTAAATCTTAGATTTATTAAAGGATCTGAGACCTTAGAAGAAATCATCAAAGTACAACACTCTCCTCTTATAAATACAAGTCTCAGACACAATGGAGATTCATCAAAGACTATAAGACCTTCTGAAATAGGTACAGGAAGCTATCTCAATGCAGTAAAAGGAAGCAGTCAACAAAATTCCAGCTCTCAGCAAAGGAATAAGGGATCAAATGTTTCTCAGGCGAATCACCCTTATCAAAATCAAAGGGAAAGCTATACAATAAGGTACTACACTCCTAGGATCTTTTACTTTAATGGTCAATGCTTCACTTGTCATAATTTTGATCATAAGGTTGGTCAATGTGTTACTTATAACACTATCATGGCTAGAGAAGCAGGAAAACAAAAGAATGAGACTGGGTTAAATGAATACTCTTCCAATACCTTCTCACCTCTTAAAGGTGAATTTGAATGTTTGTTTTGATATAATTTTGGGCATATAGAAACTAAATGCAAAAGTAGAATACTATCTACTCTTCAGAATGAACAAAAAGTAACAAAATCTAAGGTATGGAAAAAGAAAACCATAGAATCTGAGAATTGTCGTTTAGATTATATGCAGGAGATCAAGAAAATATGTGGTACATTGATAGTGGATGTTCAAAACTTTTGACAGGTGATAAATATAAGTTTATGTCGTTTAATGAAATAAAGAAAGAAAATAATGTAACATTTGGAAATAATTCATCTGCTGCTATCAAAGGAAAAGGAATTGTTTTGCTGAAAGAAAAGGTTAAAGATGGAAATTTTTTGTTTGTTTATGGATTAAAAAATAACTTATTTAGTGTTATTTAGATGTGTTACCAAGAGCATGAGGTGGTTTTCAGATCAAAGAATTGTGTGGTACGAAATCTCAATACAGGTAAGATCATAATAAAGGGAACAAGAACTCTAGGTAATGTTTACATCTTGGAAGGCAGTTTAGAACATTGTTACTTGAGCAAATCAGAAGAAAGCTAGCTATGGAAAAGAAGATTGGGACACTTAAGCTTTAGTAAACTATATAAGTCAAGCATAATGGGAGAAATTCGTGACATGCCTAACATCTCTCTACCAGAAAGTACCATATGCAAATAATCTCAATTCGGTAAGGAAACCAGGGTGTAATTTAATGTTAAAGAAAGGTACTTCAAGTAAGCCACTTGAACTTATTCATATTGATTTGTGCCATCCTATGAGAAAGAACTCCCTGGGGGGTGGGGGGGGGACAACAATCCATATTATTTAATGATGATTTTGCTCGTATGTGTTGGATTGACTTATTAAAACATAAAGATGAAACATTTGATAAATTTAAAGTCTTCAAATCTCTAGAAGAGAAAGAGTTAGATTTTAAAATCAAATGTCTTAGATATGATAGAGGAGGATAATTTATATTAAATGAGTTTTTTTACTTTTGTGGACAACATGGCATCAAGAGGCAATTTTCTATAGCTAAAATCCTCAAAAAAATGGAGTGGCAGAAATAATGAACATAACAATCCAACAAATGGCACTTGCCATTTTTTATGAGTCTGGAACACCTCATACCTTCTAGGGGGGAGCAACACATACAACAATAAATATCCACAACAAAGCTCATATTCAGGTAAATAGTGACAAAACGCCTCATGAACTATGGTTTGGTAAACCTCCAACTATCAAGCATTTTAGAGTCTTTGGAAGCAAATTTTACATAAAGAATAATGATGATACACTTGGACAGTTTGAAGCTAGAGATGATGAAGGAACTCACCTTGGATACTCTTCTAGAAGCAAAGGATATAAATGCTACAAGAAAATACTTCAAAATATTGTTGAATGCATTGATGTTGTGATTTATAAGCATCCACAGGTACCAAAATGGAAGCACCAACAGATGATGAAGATAATCCTACAACAAGCCAAAAGGATGTAGGAGAGGGAATCAATGAAGCATCAAAAGAAGACAATGTAGAAGCATCAAAAGAAGATAGTGTAGAAGCATCAGAAAATACCCTATCAAGGTATGTTCAGAAAAATCATCCAGAATCTCAGATTCTAGATGATAATGAAGCTGGAGTACAAACTAGAAGAACTCTTGTTGGAACTTCTAGTTATCTAACCTTACTATCAACAATTGAACCAAAAAATGTAAATCAAGCTAGCAAAGATGAATGTTGGGTTACAACTACGAATGAAGAAATTGACCAAATAGAAAAGAATAATACATGGGAATTAGTACCAATACTTCTTGATAGAAATGTTACTGGGAAAAAATGAGTATTCTAAAACAAACTAAATGTAAATGGAGAGGTAATTAGAAACAAAGAAAGACTTGTATGCAAAGGCTATGTGCAACAAGAAGGAATAGACTTTGAATAAACATTTGCACATGTAGCCAAGCTTGAAGCCATAAGAATGTTCCTTGCATTTTCAAGCTTTCATAACTTTAAAATATATCAAATGGATGTTAAATATGAATTTTTGAATGGGGACCTAGAAGAAGAAGTTTATATTGACCAACCTGAAGGGTTCATTCTAGGAAATGATAAAAACATTGTTTGCAAACTCAAGAAGAAATTATATGGACGAAAACAAGCTCCTTGTGCATGGTATTATCACCTTGACAAATATTTTCAACAACAAGGTTTCACTAAGGGATCTGCAGATAGAAATCTATATATAAAGATGAATGATGGTAAACTATTAATAATGTTGTTGATGTAGATGTCATCATATTTGGAAGCAATAAAGATTTTATGAGTCAAATTTTTTCCTTAGTCATGCAACAAGAATTTGAAATGTCATTAATTGGTGAACTAACATACTTTCTTGGTCTTGAAGTTAAGCAAGCAAAGAATGGAATCTTTCTCTCGTAGACTAAGTACCTCAAGCAAATTTTAAAGTATGGAATGGAAGACAGAAAACCTGTATGCACACCAATGGTAACATGTTGTAACCTCAGTTCACATGATGGCTCTCTCTCAGCAAATGAAACAGAATACAGATCTATGGTCGAGAGATTGCTTTACCTTACAGGCACAAGGCCATACATTATGCATGCAATTGTGATTGTTGGACAAATTCAATCAAATCCTAAAGAAACTCATCTCCATGGAATCAAGAGAATATTCAAGTACCTACAAGGAAATCATGATTATGGTCTATGGTATCCCAAAAATGTAGATTTTTCTCTTCATGCTTTCACAAATGTAGATTGGGCAAGTAATGTTGATGATCATAAATATCTTAGTGGAGGAGCATTCTATTTGGGACCCTGCCTGGTATCATGGTTAAACAAAAAACAAATCTCCATTGCTTTATCTACCGCTAAGGAAAAATATGTTGTTTCATCTTGTTGTACTCAAATTCTATGGATGATGCAAAAATTACAAGATATTCAAATCACCTATCATCAACCTTTACCTTTTTTGTGTGATAATACTAGTGCCATAAGTATTTCCAAAAATCCCATCATGCACTCAAAAATTAAGCATATTGCAATCAAATATCACTTTTTGAGAGAACAATTACATGCACAAAAGGTCAAACTGGAGTATGTTCCCTCAAAGGAACAAGTTGCAAATATATTTACAAAGCCTCTTCCACGTGATTCCTTTGAATATCTTAGACATAAACTAGGAGTCATCTCTACTTCATCACTTGATTAATTATTCTAATAGATATTTCATATTCAGAGGTAGAAGTAGATATGTTGTTTTGATGATGACTCCCATGGTTGTTTTGATATTCATGTTGCTTAGATTACTAATAGTACATATGATGTAGTAACATTGAACAAGTACAGACACTACAATCTCAGGGGGAGTTGTGGTTATGAAAAATTCAGCATTTTTCTTTCTGTACGTGGATATTATGAAGGACAGTGTCATATATACGTGAGTTCTGACCTAGATAGTTGCGTATGTTTCTCTATGATGAATAAACATGAGACAGACTCACGGAAAGGCTATAATATGCTTCATAAATTTATTATTTGACATTCTGGTCCTAATGTTGATTGGTTATAGTCTGTTATTGTTCAGATGCTACTTAGAAATTGTATTGGCTTATGAAGGTTTATGAGTTGTTGCAAGATGACATTGATGAACTTACTGATTGATGAAGATGCTTTGATGGCCTAACTGATGGATGAGTTAATATGATCAAATCTAATAATGAACAGTTGGCACAGGTTTAGGGGGAGCATTTGCCATGATTCTAATAGTGCATTATTGGCATTATGATTTCTTTAGCATTCTAGTACGATGGTGTTCATATATGATGTTGTTAAGGACACATATGTTGTTGAAGTGTTTGTTGTCACATTTAATGCTTAAGATGTATATCATGTATGTTGTATGATAGTTGTTGATGACTATCATGGTCTTATTAAGGTCTTTGTTGTGGTTGTAAATGTCTCTTGATGTAAAAGTCACATAGAGATCCATGATGTAATCATTGTAATACTTAGTCATGTTTGGACTATTGTAATCCCATTTTAAGAATTTGATATTGAGTCAAATATGTAACCCCACTATGTTGGGTGATTGATGTAAGCTTGAGTCATTTGTGATAGGAAAAGTCATATCTAGATGAGTCATAAAGTCATGTAATTCTTTAAATATTTTTATAAATTTCAACATATGCTCAGAGGGAGCATGGTCAACATTGAGTATTCATACTCAATAGATCAGATCTACATCGCTCATGTCAAAGAGAAGCCTTCATTCAACATTAGTTAGCCCTTTTCCCTTGATGTCAAAGGGGGAGAGAACTTGGTGTTTGGAGAATACTTGGTGACTTGGGAAAGAAGCTTGGTATGTCTACAAATGCATCTATAGGTGGCGGTAACCAAACACCAAAATGGTTGCCATCAAGTCCAAAGGGGGAGATTGTTAGCATTATGACTAATGTGTTGTCCTTGATGGAAACCTACTCGGTAAATATGTCAATGTGATAAGTACAAATGTGAAAGAAAGATTAGACAAAGAAATATCAGTTCAGAAATAGAGGAAGGATAAAGGTGATGTTTTAAAAAGAATATACGGGTCCTATGATAAAAGGTCATGTACATACATGGGTATGGTGAAGTAAAGTCGCGTATAGTTTCTGCACCATAATATTCTTAATACCAAAGTTCTTTGCCATGGTATTTTCCCATAGTAATGAGCGCGACAACAGATATTTGATCCCATCATAGAATACAGTCGGCATAACTATGGAATTGGCCTAAGGTGTTGACTAAGGGCTAAGCTATATAAGGAGATGCAGATCAAAGTGATAATTGTATTGGGTTATTGATGATTGGTTTGATCTGAAATAAGTGTGCACCAAGGAGCATGACAATGGATCAGATCTATTAGATATGAAATAACTATATATTGAATAATCTACTTATGATTTTGATAGATCAGTTATGATGATTTTATGATGTGTATCTGTTATGGTGTATGCCAAGATTTGGGTTTGATAGGTGTTCTGGTGTGCAAAAAATGTTTGACTCAATAATTACAAATTTTTACGCAGGTGTGCTTCATAAAAATCACATACATACATGGATATGATTCTAGATATTCGTGTATACATTATGTAGAATAGACAGATCTATATATGGGTGTCAATTATAAAAGGTGTGTACATACGTGTAAGTGCTTTATAAGAGTCATGTATATCTGCTAGGGTTTTGCAGTATGAGATGATGATGATGGTTGATCTATTCTATTATGTTTGTTGTTGTTTTTCGATAAAGTCTCTTGTAATTATCCGTGTTTGACAGTACTGTTTGGCCTGAATTGATTATGAAGTAAAGTATTGACTTGTGATGATGTTGCTATGTGATAATCTATATTTGGTTCAATGATTTATGTTGGCTTCAGTGTTTATTTGGGTGATTTAATTAGTGGTATTGTGATACAGATTCAACTATCAATATTTTGAGATATGTACATGAGTATGCATCTAGGAACCACACACATATGTAGGTATGAGTAATAACAATAGTGTATATATTCTGACATGTGTTTAGACAAGGGGTGCAGTGACAAAAGCTGGTTTCAGTGATGAATAATATGTGTCTGTTATTCTGATGAATGGGAATACAATGATATAAGTTGGTTTGGTTGTTTGAACAAGTTATTTCTATATTTGACTTGATGAAATAGTTAGCTCAGTGATTAAGTGACTTGGTACAATGTTGGTTTTAGTATTGTTATCTAGTATTTGGAATGTATCCAATTTGAAACATTCTAAAAAGTGATCCACAAAGAACATAGGATAAGGGGGTTGTAGCTCCCTTCTAGTAGAAGCTGGAAAATGAGAGAAGGTTGTAGCCTTCTGCGTGTGGGTGCATGCATACTAATATGAGTCTGTACTAGTACAAATTTTTAAGAAATTTATCTTTATAATAAAAGAAGAAGATAAAGACAACAACAATGGTGGTTTTTTCCCACATTAGGTTTCCACCTAAAAATCTCGGTGTTCATATGTTTCATGTGTGTGATGGATTATTATGTTCTTACTGCACATGGTTACTGCTTAATTAATGTTTAATGAAGTACTGATATACTTGTTCAAGTTAAGCAGATGATGAATTAACTGAAAAAGTTAGGAAACTGGATATACTATACTTGTCTTCATCACAGTTCTGTACATACGTACGTTTGCTTCATAACAGACGCGTACATAAATATGAATAGGAAAAGAAATGTTTAAGTAGTTTAAAACACTGATTCACCCCCCCCACCCAGTATTTTTTCCTAACAATCTCAAGCAAGAGGAGAAACTAAAAATTTATGAGTTTGAGAATGAGAAGTTGAGCAAGACAATCATAGAGTTAAATGCTCAACAAGAAGAGGCTAGTAACCAATCAGTTGAATGAAATAGAAGCCCTTTGTGAGAGATTATAAGCTGAAGTAGTCTTATTGAGATAAGACTTTGAAAAGGAATATAAAAAAATGTCTCGATACCATACACTTGAGGAGAGCAAGAAGGCCTTGAATGAGATGCTTGCTAAGAAAATATCACCTCTCATCAAGGTTGGTTTTGGATTCATAGAAGAATCGTGCTACAAGAAAGCAAAGATTGAAAAATCAAATACCCAAACAAAGGAAGTTTGAGGTTCCAACAAAAATAAAGGAAAAGAAGTTGTTGAACTTCAGAAACAAAAATGGAAGAAACAACAGCAAGAGAAGAAAAAGCAACAACAAAATGGTGAGAAACAACAACGAGGAGAGAAGCAAAAGAGAACCAAACACAAAAAGAAAGAATGCAAGGGAGTAATGCAAACTTCCATGGGAGGCACATGAAGAATTAATAGAGGTCCTTTCCCCCTCAAGGACAAATCTAGCAAAGAAAAGGTATTTTCAGTCCCCAAAATCCTTTTTATGGCTATTGTTTTTCTTGCAACAGTTTTGGTCATAAAGCCATGGATTGCAGATGGCTTGCAAGAAAACATAGTTTGTTGAGAAATAGAAAGGGAAGAATGTTGGTATAAGTAATAAGAATGTTGTTAGTTATGGAAATTCCTCTGGCCCATTCTTAAGAAAATTCGAATTCTACAACTATGGTAAGTTTGGGCACAAAATAGAAAGCTACAAATATAAGAAGATGAAGCATGCCTCTTAGCATGTGCATGCAAATGTAGCAACTCAAGTGTTGAAGAAAAAAAGGAACAATAGAATAGAGGATTATGAGTATGCCTTTAGTTATTTGTGTCAAAAGAGAAAGCTAAAATAAGGAGGAAGAAATAAAAATAAAATTAGGAAATTATGATCCTCTTATCCTTGTGGTGGACCCTTGTATAAGGCAGAAATGTAGCAAGAAGATTTGGGCAAAGAAAGAGGAGGTGAAGGAGAATCTCAAAATAAATGTTTCTATTTGGACTCAGCCAAAGAAGATTTGGGTGAAGAAGGAGGACAATTTACTCAAGGGTAGAAGAAACTCTATTTATCTTCAATGAAGGAAGAGAATGGCCTCAAGGGAGGCTGAGTATGTCTGATGCAGGAAGCAAGAAGGAATAGATAGAAAAGTGCATCTGATTGTTGAAGGTATGGTTGATTTCCCATGCAAAAGCATGGAAGAAAATGGAAGATATAAAATAGCATTAGATCAGGGGGAGTTGCTTTATTAAGCAGTAGTAGGCAACAATTGTTATCCTCAGGAAGAAATATTGCATAGGAAATGAAAGGTTAGCATCTTGAGAGAAATACCCATATCTCATTTAAGTTGTGAACTTGAATTTTTCTAGCAGTCTTGTGTTCATGAAACACAATAGGGACAAGATTTTAATGTCCCTTAGATTTCAATTAGTATCACTATGTCAATTGGTGGTTTGGGTTTGTATGGAGCAACATTTTGTGCAAATGGGAATTTCCTTCTAAAAGGAAGTATTAAACATTGTTTGGTATAGTATCGAGTTTGTATCATCCTTTTTGGTGCAATTGATATTATTTAAGCAATAGTCCATATTTGGAGTAGTCTAATATTAGGGGGAGCAGAGTTGGTTAATGTTGATGCTAAGGAGAAGTGAGCATATAGGATGAAGCAACAACAACTATGAACAACAAGCTCAATGCATCACTAATGATTGGTATTTGGAACAACAACAATACCATGAGAAATTTTAATTGGTATCAATTTCTTTTTAATTGGTATAAAATATGCATTGGAAGAAACAATACTTAGGAAACAACCATAAGGTGTCCCAAACTAGAACATTATCAAGGAGGAGGAAGTATATGTTGAAGGGGATAATATCACATATGTAAAGTTCCGAGAGCAACAAAAACCCTTGAATAGAAATCTGCAAAGAAGAATGCATATCAACAACTAGACCCTCTATCATTAACAGTCAATGATTACAAGGGGGAGAAGAAGTAGCTTATAGCCCTTTGACATTGATGTCAAAGGGAGAGAGAAGCTTATTGGAGAGAAAGTTGTTATGGACCAAGCAGAGGAAGGAAAGCCATTGGTGGCTCATGCAAGGAGATGTGTGGAAACAACATGAGGATTGACCATCAATGTGGAGAAGTGATGAGGTTTTTCCATCAATGCCAAAGGGGGAGATTGTTGGATAGTTTCGATTGCCTAGATGGTTGGCTGTAGCAAATGTGTTGGCATTGATGACAATGGCCCTGTTGGGAGATGTGTTGGAAAAGTTGGCATTGTCAGATTGCTAACGACAGTAAGTGTGTTGGCATTGATGTCAACTAGACTAGAATTGAGGTTAGAAGCAACTGATGTTAGCATTGATGTAAGCATGATTGATCTAGGGGAGTCGCATGGTTGCTACAATGTTCTGTAGAGAATAATGTTAGTAACAAGCTTTGTGGAGAAGCCATAAAAACATGATTATGATGGTTGGAACTCATAGCGTTTGGAGGAGATTATACCTCAAGATATCATAGTAGCTTCTCCTGAAAGTGGAATATTTAGATAATGTTCTATAAAATATTTGCAATGGTATATTGAAGTCTGGAAAAGGCCTTGTGTATCAAAAGTTACAGGCCATTGAAGTTTGCAAAGAGAAAAGTTCATTTCTCGGGAATTACGTAGATTTTGAACCAAGGTCAAGCCTAGTCAGAATTCGAACCTAGTCATAGGTTGAGGTCATGTAATAGTGTTGGTAGAAGAGCATCCTGACCCCTCGAACCTTGACCTGTGTGGGACCATCTCTAAGTCAGAAGTCGAGCCTAGTCAAAGGTCGGGACCACATAGAAGAATTGGCAGGAGAACACTCCCGACACTCGACCTATGTAGGATCTGGTACAAGCAACGTGGGAGATGACATCAGGATGGCATGGTAGTACAAAGGACACATAACAGGTTGATTGAACATTATTGGGTAGCCTAGTAGGCAAAATATAGCTGACACATGTCACCAAACAAAAGGTTCCATGTGGCCTAGATGATGTCAGCATGACATAAGATGATGATGTGGCAGAACCTTGAAGTTTGCTCCAAGGGGATGTTTTGTGAAGATTTTCCCTTATATTTGGTCTTCGGCATTAAAATTGATAAAGCAAGCCAAGAGAAATAGAAAAGGATTTAAGTCAGGCCTATACACAAGTTAGAGGTCGAGGAAAATTCAAGCACATAAGAAAACAAAATGGGGTCAACTCTTGACCTCCCGACCAATGTAGGAAGGCGTGCCTAGGACTTTCTTTTATCACAATTTTGTGTGTTTTGGTGATCATATGCCTTTGTACTCAAGATAAAGAAAATGTCACTGTGGGTGTATGTTTAAAGGCGTAGATGAGTCAACAACCTTGGAGATAAGTACTCCATATTTGGCGGTTATGCCAAATTGGATATTTTCCATAATAGAGTTAGGCAGACACTCAAAGGACGTATGGGTTGGCAACTCTTGTGAATTATGTGCCAAATTGGCCATGGCCATAGTTGGAATAATCAAGGTTGGAGCAGCTAAGTAAATGTGCACATTAAGGTTGGTTTCGTTAGAGTAGTGGTTATTGCAAAGATCGCTAAGTCAAGGAAGCAAGGACCATGATTGCGTAGGATGAGTTAAACAGCCTATCTTGAGAAGAAGTAAGCCACCTCTAATATCCCATGCACGATACAAGGGATTAAACGAAAAGCAAATCCTCAGAACAAAAGATTTGATTACATGAAGGAGAGCCATGCCTGAGGTACGTGTTGGTCTCTGTGAGGAAATTCATAAGTATGTCCTAAGCGTTAAAGAGCCATTTTGTAAGTGCAAGCTAAATTTAATGGAGGATCTCATTGAGCCTACTGCGTGACTAAGATTTATTTCTTAGTAGGTTGAAAGACACTTAGGTGGACATTCCTTGCATTAATTTTGTTGTAGTAGTAGAATTCAAGCAATGAGACACAAAAATAAGATGGAGAATCCATGCAGAGGTACACTCTAATAGTGTGAATGGCAGAGTGATGGCTGATAGAGACAACATTGATCACTGTGTTTTAGTGAAACAAAACCCAGGATTGTTGTTGAGCAATAGGGGGAATGCAATATTGTTGAGAGAGTTATGTGGAGAGCTCTGTGTGTGAGTGCACTACTGAGGAGAGGCCAAGAATGCCTGTGCTACAGAGAGAGGCCGAGTGCCTATTTAGAGTAAAGAGACATAGAGTGTGCTAGGGCTATTGTGGGAGGTCGAGAGAACCCGTCGAATAGAAGGGGTCAGGAGTTGAGTGTATGTTATTAAGAGTAGAGGGTTTAGTATAATGTGCTACTGCATAGAGAGAGAGAGAGAGAGAGAGAGAGAGAGAAGAGGGATGAATACAGTGTGTTGCTTCAGAGTGAGAAAAGGACATAGCGTTGCATGGGTTGAGTAGAAGAAAGGTTGCTAAAGTGAATAGAGTTGGAATCAGTCAGAGTGGCTGCTAATTACAATGAATAATATTAGTTCCTTTTTTAGTGTGGGTTGGATCTTGCATACAGAAAGTTGGTGCTTCCATCTCTAATGGGTGCCTAAGAAGGCTTGGGGGTTGGCGCCTCTTGCAAGTTGGTGCATGCATAAATCCAAAGAGCTACAAGTTGGTGCTTGCAACAAATACATGAAGTTGGTGCTTTAGATGGTGCTTCTGGTAGGCTAATCAGGGGTCTACAAGAGGAGGGAGTTGGTGCTTCCTACTAGTGGGTGATGGAAAATAATCGAAGGGAGTTGGTGCTTCTTGTGAGTGGTGGCTCACAAACAAATTGATGTAATAGAGTAGGTTCTATTAGTTTTACATCAATAACAAAAAAAACCTTCAGTGGTTTTTCCCTTAGAAGGGTTTCCACGTTAAACCTCTATGTCATATGTGTGTTTCTCATGATGTGTGTCATTGTGTTGATTCATATGGCCGATGTCATGGTTTGTTATGGTTTCTCTCATTTAAGTGTATGCCAAGTTTGAATGATAAAGAAAAATTTGCATGAAAGTCAAAATTAGCCTTAATACTGATTCACCCCCCCTCTTAGTATTGACATTGTTTCCAACATTACAATGTTTTTTTTCCCTTCTTGGTATCTTTGGCTATAACAATATGAATGGGTAATGTATGAGTTTTGCACCATTTTCAACTATAACATCTTCTTCTTGACAAATTTTAGTGCACTTTAATTTTTACATGATTCAATTAGAGATGCCACTTTGTTCCCACTAATCCTAACATTTCAAAATTGGCAGCTCCCTTTTTCCAGATTTCTTTTTCACATTGAATATTGTGTCTTAGATTCATGACTGAGACCTAATTATTCATAACCTATAATATTAAATTTTGGTGGAAAAATGCCCTAGTATGTAGTAGACCACCAATCCTATAATCATTTTTGGAGTTCACTATGACAATGGGCAAAGATAATATTGAATTTCTTGCTTCATTTGAGAAGATATTCAATTAAACCTTAGCATAAAGGTAGTAAAGAATAAGTATTAGAATATGGAAGACATGCAACAACCTTAAATTTATTCAAAATGGGAAATGTTTTCCATGTAAGAGAACCAAAAAATAATCTAAGACAACCATTAAGATAAAGGGGAAGCTATTCGTACTCCAACAAAAATATATCAGGATCAACAATCACAACATTATGTAAGGGTAATTTAAATATACTCACACATTAATACTCCACTTCCTGTACATGTTTAGACACAACTATGCATCAAGTATATGCACTATTCAAGGAAAATTACAAATCTCCTATGTAAATATGCAAATTGAAGTTAAGTCTACATAGAAATCGAATATAACAAAAAGTTTACAAATGACTTGCATTCTACCACTCTACTATAAATCTCAAGAAAACATTGTAGTGTAATATGAGGAATTTGAAGGGAATCTACTAAGATAAAGGAAATTGGATATGAGCAAGAGTATTATTTGCAAAGCACATGGAGCCAATTGAGATCATTGAAACAGGGAAGCCAGTCAAGATCATCAAAACAAGGAAATTTATGCCTTAAGCTTGATTCACTCATAATCAAAATAAATATGACCCTAAACAACAAATAAATCAAGTATGGTGAAATTAGTGTGAATATACAAGCATAATTCGTGTGGACTTATTGCACACGTCAACAAGGGGAAACCAAATAAAAATAAGGCATAGTTCCTACTGCCCTCAAGGGTCTCCAAGTACCCTCTGGGTCCATACAAGGACACCTCTCCCTACACTTATCCCACTAGCGCTCAAATGTTCCCTAAGGTAGCCTAAGGAGAAGTGTGTTCGTACTAAGACCCACCTAGGGTCCTTGACATATAGTAGCTAAGGATCATTTGGTTCTCCCTAGAACTATGTCCATAATGACCCGTTGGTAGTCTTTGATGGAAAGGGAAGCTAAATGTGTCATATTCCCTTCCCTTTATCTCTTATTTATAGTTTAGGATTATAATATTTTAAGATTATTCCTAAAAGTGAGTTTAGGAATATCATAACCCTAATATTAATTTGGATTAAGAACCATGTATGGGTTCCACCTCCTAACATTTCTCTTTTCTAGAGTCCTAGCACCCCATACTCTTTTTGTCCCCGAGTCTGCAATCATTATGTAATTTTTTTTTACATGTGTACTTTACATGTTACATCTACCAGGTTTGTTTTCCTTTTAACACATAGGCACTTTGGCCTAACCACATAAGAAACTTGGCATTAAAACTCATTAATACATTGCCCCGCTGAGCTAACACATTTATACATGCCGAAGAATGAAAGCCTCAATAGAAGTTGGCTCATTAGCATAATGAACATATCACGACTCATCAACCTAAGTATTATATGTACATATACAAGACCATTTGGGGGTCAAGCTAAGGGTATTAAATTCCCCCACCCCCCTTGTTTATGGTCTATCCTCAATGCATATATATATATAGATATATATAGCTCATGCTCTTATTTGACATGCGTAGGTCCATTGAAATCTTGCTATACTTAACATACATATGACCTTCCCCAAATTTTTTGGCTAAAGAAAAATTAGCTTCTACACCATGAGGACCACTATATCCAAATGCATGAGAGAAATTCCACACCCTGCCATTAGTCCCTTTATATTGTGGTTCAAAACCTCTATTTGTACCTCCATCTACATTGTTCTTTAGAGAGTAACCCAAATATTATCTGATATGAAAGTTTGGTTCACAGATAAAGCCATGCCAAGCCATCCCATATGAATTTTATTAGAATAAATAGAGTACATAATTGTAATCAGTAATGCTATATGTTCATGATTAAGAGTGAAAGAAATACTTGTTATTAGAATAAATAACCTGATCATCCACAACCTACCATGTATCCACATAACCACCATTCCAAGAATATTTGTTGTCAAAATTGAAGCTATGTAGCATAAAAAATGCCTAACTTAGGATCTTATGGTGCTCATTTGTTTTCTAAACTAGTGGAAATATACTCATCAACTAAAGAGAGACCAACAACTCTTCTTAAATTTCTATGCCTTGTAAATGTTTGGAGAAGAGTCTTGAGTGTTCTTTCTTTGTTTCTTCCTAATGCACAAAACTTATGGTTGATCTATGCCTATGGGTTGGTAGCATCAATGTTTTCTTGCGATTACAAAACCATGGATTTGGGTCATCTGTTTGCTCATTTTCAACAATTGTTTTTCCACTATGGGTTGATAGTTGATGAGCCACAATATTGGAATGAGAATGCTGCAAATCCCAAGGCTATCAACTTAAATTATCAATCCCAAGTTCGTACATACTTAAGAGGTGTCGATACTGTATGTGCATCATGCAATGCATCCTCCTTTTGTTGATATGATGTAATGAATTGAATGTCATGGAACCAAAGCCTAAAGTAATTACATAAATGGACATGTTACTCTATTTGTCGAAAGGAAACCTAATTGCTTCTGCAGAGAGGAAATCCTAGTTACTTTTGTAGAAATGAAAGGCTATTCTAATTTGCATGAATGTAAATTCTAATCCTATTTTCAGAAATGTAATCATTAACCTATTTGCGGAGTGTAGATGGTACATCAAAAGGAAGCCTAGTCTATGCAATAGAAATATCAATGTTGGAAATGGAAACCATAACATAATATGTATGAAACAAAATTAAATCATTCTTCAATTTCTAAATTCAAGATAGATTTTTTCAACAAAGTTCTTAAGGTACTTTATGAAGTAATCATGAAAATCATCATTATGCTCTTCAAGTCATGAATATGTCTACTAACCATAATTGCAGAGGTGAATTGAAATGGAGAAAAGGAAAGGCTTAAGAGATTTTTTGGTCTTACTAAATCATGGTTCAAATCCTGAAGGTCATTATTCAAGCCTAAGGGAAAAAAACCAAGCTTTTGCAGCAAATCTGGTCAAGTTTACACATGTTATAGGAGTGCTACAAGAGCTGCTAAAGGAGTGGCAGGATTGCTACATGAGTGAGATAACTTGCCGAATGCCCAAGTAAATCACATGAAAATGAGAAAGGGAATTTTTTTTTATTAAGTAGGATGTCCTAGGACTCTGTTTCAAGTGGAATCACTCCAAAATATGTGCTAAAAAATAACAAAAAATTACTACTCTAAAAACCAAACATTCAAAAACTAGTGAGCTAGTTGACCTACCAGATGCCTAACCTAATCAAGTGAAAATGATATGGGGTAATTTTTTTATTAACCTAAATGTTTTTATGACCCAATACAATTAGAATCAACTCAAATGAAGCTCATTAACTCGTTCTAAAAAATAGCAGAAAATTATTACTATTTTGCTACAAGGGACTTCCAAAAATTCTAGGTTTGTGAACTAGTAAATCAATCCAAGTAGCTCAATGATGAATATGGATTTTCGAAGTTTCTCTAAGGATGAATCATGCTTGTAACTCTGTAAATGGCCTACAAAACAAATCACTTCAATAATTTAACCAATATAACCTACAATAAAGAAGCATGAATAATAAATGCATAGATAAGAGATCCAAGTGAAAAAGACATTCAAAGGAAATAAACAAGTGTACAAAATGGTTCTGAGGCTCCTGGGATGGCCAAGACTAGGGAAAATCAAAGTCATATGAAGGAAACCAAGCTTTAGAATCTAAAAATGGCACAAAACTTCATTATTTGAATCAATCCAAGTACATCCATGCTAGAAATGAAAGTGGAGCTGCTAAATAACAAGTTTCTCTTCACAAGAAGACTAAGAAATGCATGCATCTAGAGGAAAATTTTAATTGGTACTTATAAAAAATGATGGGTGAGCATTCTCCTTGGAAGGAGGAATATTTCCCCTCCAAAAACCCTCAAAAAGTGGATCTAGTTCCCAACACTAGGAATTTGCATTAAATGACAGGGAACACATTCCTAGATTTTCTCAATCATTGGAGTTACATAATTTGTGCAATAATTTCATAATATTTTGTTCATTTATTCTATAATATTGGTCATCCTATAGTAGGGAGGAAGTCCCTAGCTTATATCCTCCTCTAAATCTCCATAATTTGCCCAATATTCTCACAATATTCTCTAAAAATAAATAATATTAGGCACATAATATAAAATTATCTCTAAGCCTTCCTAAGAACATATTAAAGCTAAAAAAACATTATTAAGTGTAGAAGGAGAAGTTCAATATAGCCTTCATGTGCATAAGAAATGTTATATGGGCCTTAATTAGTGTCTAATTTGGAGGCCCGTCATAACCCCTATTGAAATTGTTGCTCATCCTCTGAGCAACCTATCATCCTCCTTGCCCTATGGCTCTTCATGTATGCTAGCCTATTTGATTATATGTTTGTTGGTCCATGTGTTTCTCCTCCTGCTACTCTTCTATTTGCATTTCTTTCCCTATCTCAGTTTCTCATGGAACTTGCAATAAAATTTTAGGCTACTTCTTTCTCTTAGGTGATTCTTCAATTGTAATGGTTTCTATTTGTGATGTAAACACCTTGCTTTTGGTTTTTCTTCTTGGTATTCCTATGGCACTTCTACTTGAAAAAGAAGGATTTCTTGGTATCCATTACCTCATTACTAATGCCATTCTCATGGAATTCCAAGCTTCTTACTGCTAATACAAATTCTTGGCCATGGCACATCATACTATCCATCACTTTTTATGAACACCCTTGACTAACAATCTGAATTCTCTTTGCTCACAAATTCTAGAGATGAAAACTCTTAACAGAGAGCTCTTTCTCCTTACAAAGGGAGAAATGATGTTCAATAAACTGAAGCAAAAGAAAAGAATGATATGATGACCAAATTGGTGACTTGGATACCTTTCACCCTTAGATAATTACTATTTTGCAGCCTAAACTATTTGTGGCATATATTTTGTAGCTATGTTGTGTTTCTTTGTTCCTTGTAGCAATTAATTAATCATTATCCAACACCCTAGTAGCAAAAAATTTCTCTTGTAGCCCTCTATTAACTTCTTGTAGCAATCGGTCTATCTCTTGTAGCATCTCTTTTCAATCTTGTAGCAACTTTGTTTCTCCTATAACAACCCTATTTTCTCTTGTAGCATTGATGGTATTCCTGTAGCACTTTTGGTACTCCTAAAGCAACTAATATTTGCATGCCAAGAGGTGGTGGGCCCACATTTTATTTTATATTTTTTATATTTTTATTGCTTCTTAATATTTGTTATTATTTTTTTTCCAAATTTTCTATTTTTTCATTGCATGCAAAATAGAATCAGAGTGCTTTTTTTTTACTAAGTTGGCCCTCACTTATCCCTTCACACTCCTTTTCCCCCATCACGACTAAATGATAACAACCCAGTTTCTCAAGTCCTTCTCACTTTTTTCATTTTCTTCTCCCACACATGTGGGTGTCTTGGTGGAAAAGTGAAGTTAACTACTAGATAAGACCGAATTACTCTGCTACTAATTTTAGCTATAAAAGAACCTTTTCCTTCATACACTTGCAATGTTTTTCAATCTAAAATATGTTTGAAGGGTGAGGTTAGAGAGTTTCATATGTGTGCCTTACCATGAGTGTTTTTTTGTGTAGGATGTTGTTGTAGTTGTGAAGGTTTCCTTTGATGATCCTGAAACTGCATGTGATAATCTTGTGGAGGCCCTCTAGGATTTCTTGCTAGTGTTTCTCTACTCTTGATATTCTCTTGATGTGAGTGTTGTAGACGATCATATGTCATTTCTAAATAGAGGTAAGGTTGTTGTGCATGTGTTCTGCAATTTCTTGAGAAAAATATGTATTTTTTTATGTTCTCTTGCTGACTGATGCTTGATGATGCAAGTATGTCCTTCATGCAGATGTTATTTGGATCAGATGTTGCTATTTTATAGGTGATAAAGAATCTAATGTGAGGTCTTGTGGTTACTAAAGGATCAAAATTGCAATCCTCAAGTGCTCATGGTGACTGAATTCTAAATTTGATTCTCTAACTGTGGTTTGACAGGGGATGTGCAAACTGCTACAAGACTATGTGTCTTCCTATAGTAGTCACATAGACCCTTATAGCATCGTAATTTACTTCAGGTTCTGCTTTTAAAAATACTGATAATTCATGAGTAATCTGTTGACAAGGATCAAAGGCCTTTTTTGTGGTGGAAGGGATGGAAGAAGGGGTGAAAATGGGCTTTTTTCATGAACAAAGATGATTTTTTGGATGGAAAAGTGACTAAATGGCATGAAGAATGGATGATGGAAGTGTGGTAGAATTAAATTTTTATTCCCCCAAGGAAAACATAGGATTTGAACCCTCTCTCTATGCTGATCACAATCGTGTAGAAATTTTGGTCACTCGTGTAACAATTCTGGAACACTCTTGTATTAGAATTGTTTTAACCGTATCTCTCAAATGGTAGATTGGATTGACCTAAAAAAAATTTGGCATGTTTCCATCATCCTTATGTACCTCCCCATAAACAAATATTGGCCAATGGATTCACGAATATCGAGAAAAAAATAAAAATGGTTGTAAGTGATGGAGGTAAATTTATCGAAAATTGTGCACTGGAATTTGCTAAAATTTCTTGAACATGTTATCATAATCCATATGCATCACCCAAAGAAAAAAATAGGCTAATGGATGCACAATTTTCGAGATATGGTAAAAATAACTTTCTTCCCTATGTATTTTGGCCTCTTGTAGCAAAACAAAACCTTCTTGTAGCATTTTAGGAGAGCAAGCGAAATGAAGGCAAAGGCTTGGAAATTATGGGTGGATGTTGGAGATGGATGAGGGTGATGGATTGACTTGGCCTTTTTCTTATTGGAGCATTTGAGCAAAGGAGGAGAAAGCCCAAGTTTGACTTTCTTTGACTAGGTTTTTGATCAACTTTTTTTCTTTTGGGGCTAACTTGTTATTGCTGATTGCAAAGGTTGGAGAGCACTTGTATTCATTAGAGAGAGATACATGGAAAAAATAACTTTTTTCCTTTTTTTCCCCCTAGGCCTACTAGCTTCCTCAATGAGGTTTTAAACTAGTAGGTCTACTTAGGCGCCTCAATGGAGGTTTTCACCTAGGATCTTTCCCTTTTTTTTCTTTCCAACCCATTGACTGTCTCAAGGAGTGTTTCAATAAGATAACCAATCTCAGACCCCTTAAAAGACATTTTCACTTGATATTTTATTCATTTCTTTTTTCTCTCTTTTTCCATTTTTTATTTCTTTCTTTTCTATCCTACTCTACTTGAAAAAACAAAATTTCTTTCAAGTGTAGGAATACTTTCAATGGAGCCATGTGCATAACAATATGTCAAATAAACTCATGTGTAGGCTCGAAATATATGATTTGACATGTACCTAAATATTAGAGACCAAATTCTTTAACTTTAATGGTATCAAGCACGGTTGAAGAAGAGAATGATGCTCCACCTTGTTGATTTTATGGAATCAAACCTTAATATATATTTGATGCCCTTGGTTTGCTTGCTCATTTGGATCATTCTTCATGTCTTCTTTTTTTGTGCCATCCAAATCTTCAACTTTTTTCCAATTAGTCCCTTACACACATAAAGGATCTGATGGTAGGCACAACTCTTCAATCTTAGGTTCCAATGGTTGCTCTCCATAAAATGTGATGCATGATTCTTCTAGATCTTCTTCTTCTAGATGTTGTTCTTCAATGACATCATGAAAATATTTTTTTTGCAATACTCTTCATAATCTAGGATGAATACCATTTATATCAAGAGGATTTCTTTGGAAGTGTTGTACCTCAGCATTTTAACTGCGTTGAGTTACTATATTGTTTAGGTTCAGAAATGGTGGTACAGGTAGTTGAGTGGGAGTGGATCTTTGAGATGGATGTGGGTGAGGTTGTGGTTGTGGTGGAGGTGGATGGTAGGGATAACATGGAGTTTAGTATGGAGGATGTTACAGAAAATATTGAGGATATTGTAGATTTCTCCCATAAGTTCCTTTACAACCTTGTTTCCGAGATTGATTTTGGGGTTGAGATGGAAAATGTTGACAAGGAAAGAGTGTGTTCCAATTACTATGAGATGGATGTGCATAATATTGAAATTTTGAATTAGGTTCTTGCATCATATCAAATTGACTAAGTTGCCATTGTATTCTTGGAGCTACATAACATAGCTTCTTTGGTGATTGACTTGCTCCATTGTCCTCTTGGTAAAATTCATTCAACCTTGGTAATGATGGGAAATATTTAATAACATGTGATTCTGCATGGACAGCACAACTATCAACATCTTGTTTTTTCTCATATTATATTCTTAACATTTCTACTTGTTCGCTTATATTGTTAAGAATTTTTGTTTTAAAGTTATCAAGAAAAATTCCAATTTGATATTGACTTACCGATCTTGATGTTGATTTACTTACCCTTGCCCTTCCTCTTGAGACGTACTTGCATGTTCACAAGTTTCTTCAAATGATAATCAGTATACATCACCTCTATTCATGATATCAAGGAGATCAATCCACTCATCTCTAATTGTTTTAAATAAGATGGTTTCTAGTGTGTCAGAGCGTAAATGATGTAATTTTTCCCTCTTAACATTATACATAAATATAGGGTCACCTAGAGAAGGCGAGGAGCGCAACAATGAATATGGAATGTTGGGTGGAGGAAATAGTAGTATAGAGAAATGTTAATATGAAATATTACAAGTTTTTCATAGTTTGAAGGCAGGATTAGACACCATTAAAGCTAACTAGAGAAAAATGTGCAAAGAAAAGGAGGAGCAAGAAAATATTAATAGTTATATCCTCATCAAATTAGAAGGAAAAAGGAGTAGCAGAAGATATGAATACACTCATAGGAAAATATCTAGAAGCGAATCCACTGATAGAACCAACTCCATAAATTCTAGTGAAATCCAAACAAATGAGTCTAGTGACTAGGGAGAACATAAATTAGGTAGTAGTACCTCTATGCTTAGGAAAAGGAGGTCTACCTCTCAATTGTAGGGAGAATTTAAAAACATTAGCCCCCTTAATTTTGATGGAGAATATGAGGAAGGAGCAGAAACATGGCTTCTGAATATGTTGAAGTACTTTGAATTCTATAACTATCCTAGCAATATGAAGGCAAGACTAACCACATACCAATTAACTAGAAAGACAACTTTATGGTGGGAAGAAGGTAATGCTATAAAAATGATCAAAAGCTAAAATTTGACATGGAAATTGTTCAAAAACTAATTCAAAAAGAATTGTTTTACTGAGAGGTACTTTAATGAAAAGGATGGAGAGTTTCATAAACTGAAATTAGGATAATCTACCATGGATGAGTTTGTTAGTAAATTTATGAGTTTATTAATATCTGTACTTTATTTGAAAGAGGACAATGCAAAAATACAGAGATTTATTAGCTTCATACCCTTTTCATATAGACAAAGGGTTGAATTTGACAACCTAAAGTCGATGGATGAGACCATCAGAAAGGAAAAGTTATGTTTCAATTAGAGAAAACAAAAAGGAGAACATTTTAATGGATGGGTGGAAAAGAAACATGACATATTCAATATTAAGAAAAAGTGGCTTAAGAAACCTACCTTTTCTAAGAGTACACAAGAAGGAAACTATAACAGAAATGTTAGCTAACAAAAGGATCTAGGGCAGAAAGGAGGATTAAGAATAGGAAAAAGAAATATTAGTGAATTAGTAAAACCACCAATAAAATGTTGGGGTTGTAGTGAAAATTACTTATGGGGAGATTGTCCATAAAATCCATTAAATAATAAAACAACATCAAAAATATTCAAGAAGCATCTACTACAAATGATGTTGCCTGTAACATACGTAGAATGAGCATTGCATTAAATGGGAGGCAATCAAATCATTAGTCCACCATGGTGGAAGTTCAAGGTAAAATTCTTGAAAGGGATGTGTCTGTACTTATAGATCCATGATATACATTAAGTTATATTTCCCCTACTATAGTTGAAAGATGTAATATTGTAAAAGAGATATTGATATTGATTTTATCTATTTTGATTTTATCTATTAGGATATTGTAGGAGATTTATAGAAGGATTTTCCAAACTTGCATACCCAATTACTTCATTACATAAGAAAGGAATCAAGTTTGAATGGATTCAAAAGTGCCAAGACAACTTTGATAAGTTAATTTAACAACTCTTGACCAAACTCCAATTTTAAAATTGGTTGATCCCAACAAGGATTTTGTGGTATGTACAAATGCATGTAATGAAGTTTTAGGAGGAGTTCTGATGTAGGATGGTCATGTTATTTGTTATGAATCTAGAAATTTGAAAGAGCATGAGAAAAATTATGTTACTCGTGATCTAGAATTAGCAGTTATCATTCATGCATTCAAAATGTGGAGACATTATCTTACAGGAAGAAAACTCCAATTGAGGACAGATAATTCTATTCTCAAATGTATATTTGATCAACCTAATCTAAATGCTAGATAAGGAAGATTGTTAGTATTTATTAGTGAATATGATTTTTAGATTGCACATATTAAAGGAAAGAAAAACAGAATATTTGATGCTTTAAGTAGAAATCATAGTCAAATTTGAGCTACATCGGCAACAATATGGCCAACAAACCTAATAGATAAAATCAAAATGGCTACAAATTATGGTCCAGGATACCTGAAAATCAAGGAAAATTCCCAGAAAATTAAAACACTAGATGAAGAGAGGAGTGATTTTTCAATAGATATCTAAGAGATATTGTTGTTTAAAGGAATAATTTATGTGCCCTTGTGATATAAAATCTAAAAAAAAATGTTTTAGATGAGTTGCACAAAAAACTCAAGTGTTGGCCATCGTGGTTATAAAAATTCAATTACTGTGTCGAGAAAAGATTTTTACTAGCCAAATATGAAAAATGAGGTAGTAGAATTTGTGGTTAAATGTCTCAACAAGTTAAGGCTTCTCATCAACACCTCGTTGGGTTGTTTCAACCCCTACCCATTCGAAAATGGAAATGGGAGACAATTTCAATGGATTTCATTAGTAGACTACCAAATACTAGGAGGAAACATGACTCCATTATGGCTGTGGTTGATAAGCCTAGAAAAGAAACACACTTTATCCCTGTAAAATCCAATTTCAAAGTAATTGTTTTTGCATAAATGTTCATGAGAAAAAATTTGAGACTCCAAGGGATACCTAAAATTATAATTTCATATAGGGATGCAAAGTTCACATCCATGTTTTGGAAAGGGTTTTTTGAAGGTATGGGAACAAATTTAAGCTTTAGTACATCTTACTATCCTCAAACTGATGGCCAAATAGAAAGGACCAATCAAATATTGGAGGATATGTTAAGGATGTATGTTAAGGACAAACACGCTAAATGGGAGGATTGTTTGCATTGAGTAGAATTTTCTTATAATCATGGCTACCAAACCTCCTTGAAAATGATCCCTTTTGAAGTGATGTATGGAAGAATATGAAAATTACCCCTAATTTGGGATCATCCTGAAGATAGATTAGTGTTGGGACTAGAGATGTTAGAGGAAATGGAAGAAGTGGTCAAGCAAGTTGAACATAATTTTAAAACAACCCAAGATCGTCAAAAGAGCTAAGCAAACTTGAAAAGAGTTCAGAAGGAGTTTATGTGGGAGTATATCATGTGTATTTAAAATTTAAACCAAAGAATATAATACTCAGACTTGGCATTTGTGGCAAGTTATCATCTAGATACCGTGTACCTTTTGGGGTGTTAGCTAGAATTGGACCTATGGCCTATTAGCTAGCCCTACAAGCTAATGTTAAAATTTATAATATGTTTCATGTATCTTTGTTGAAAAATTATGTACATGACCCATCTCATGTAATTTATTGGATTATTGTACAGGTGGAACCAGAGGGAGACTTCTTATCAGAGCTCCTACTTATTCTAGAGCAGAGGGAATTCACGCTCTGAAATAAAGTCATACCTCAAGTAAATGTACAATGGAAACATTTTAGACCTAGAGAGGTTTCTTGGGAACTAGAGAATGCTTTTAAAGAAGAACACCCATCTTTGTTTTAACTGACAACAAGACACTAGGACAATGCCAAATTCAAGAGAGGGAGAGTGCCATATCCCTTAGCTTGAAAATTTTGTATTGGATGTGTTGTAAATATATGTAATTATGTGTGTGTAATTATTTGTGTAATTATTTTTTAAAATATCAGTAATTAATTATTGATGAATATGACAATAAATAAATAAATTTGTAATTATTGTGTTGATTTGTAAATAAAGAAAATATGGAAATGATTACAAAAGGGACACTTGGCTAAAAGAGCTGATGGTTGCAACTTAATGTTGATTATTACTTACACATTTATAATGTCCTAGGCACCCAATATGAAATGATTGATTAACTAAAAATGGATATGTGAAATCCATAACTTCCCTAAAATATAGGAGGTTGTCCATAGAAGTGAGAAGTTGAGCTCAGTAATTACCTACCACCTGTTGGGTGAGGTGGAGGTAGTTACTAACTACTAAATGGTAGGAAAAGAGGGGTAGTTGTTATTTTTGTGATCTTTTGAAAAATAAAGAAGAGAGAGAACATAGGGTAATTGTGGATACACACAAAGACGACAAAAAGAAAAAACTTGTAGAGATTTTGGCTTAGGGGTGAATCTTCCTAAGGGGAAGAAAACTTTTTATGGTCGGGAAGATCTAAAGTGCTTTTGTAATATTTTCCAGAATTTATTTTGATTAAGTCAATACCCTGAACTCAACATTTGTGACTTGCTTAAAATACGAAGATTATTATTGTTTCTCCTTATTGTGGTTGAAATCATAATTTTGCATGAATATATCACAAAAAAACTAGATTGACTATTTTACTATAGAATTGCATGCTTTGAAAAAGAAAAATATTATTCATTTTACTTGTGGTTTTCTTTTCAAGAGTTTATTATCACTATTATTATTGGTATAAATTGAAAAAGTAGAAAAAAATTTCATTTAATGATGTTTACGTAGTAGTAAACATTGTAGGAATAGTATAAGAAACCTTCAAAATAGTTTGCAGTTTATATATTTAAGTTCTTATGAGTTTATCTTTCTATACTATAAGTGTCTTATATGAAATTGATGAAAGAAAACAAATGAATAAAATCATGTACATGTAGTAAACATAAGTTTGCATTAGAACATAAAAACATAGTTCATAACTTCCTTCCTATCTTATTTTCAATACTTGTTTACAGGGAATAACATGATATAGTATAGAGGGAACTTCAATTGTGAAGTTTCAATAAGCAAAAATACATTATTTTCACAAGTATATATAAGGAAAATTTGTTACAAGAATATTTATATGTTATTTTAATTTAAAATAATCAGTCTCATGATAGTAAGCGAGGAAAATAAAAGTTAACCAAACATTAATAGTAGAATTTCATACAAAAAATTGTGCATTGTAACTTTACGTACAACTATAGTCAAATACATTTTACATGCACTATTTTACCCCTAGAAAAAATAATTGAAAATATAATCTATGTAAATGCTGGAATAAAACACATGGGCAGAGAATTTTACTATAAAATCTATATATTAAAAATAAGAAGTGAATTTCCTATACAAGGTAGAGTAGTACATGCATAAGAGTGATACATGTATATAAAAAAAGGATTATAATATAAACTCATAAAAAATAAAATACAAGACCCAAAGGTCAATTTCAATAGTAAGCAATTTTGTAAACTGCCAAATTATCGGATTTCAAGCCATATCTTCAGAACATTCAGTAGCAAGCAGTTATAAAACCATAGGAGGTAGCTCGGTCCAACCTAATAAGAAGAGAAGATTCCAATATAATGTTTGTGAACCAGAAGGATGTGTGGCCCAAATTAATTGCACCAAACATAATAGATAATTGAATTTATACCTGTAGCCATATGTTCGATATTAGATTGCGAAGACAACAAGAAAATGGTTTCTTATAAAATACTATGCGGAGACAAAAACTTCTGCAAGGTCGTGGTAAATAAAAAAATTGGAGACAAAAAATGTAAGTAAAATTTCAAAGGAAAATAATAATTAGAAATTATAAGAGGAAAAATATGAACTAGTGTTTCATACATGTGAAGATCACCATAAAATCCTTAGTTCAAGCAATGGAACAAATCAAAGTAGAAAATAATTTTTAAATAACAAATAATGTAAGCTTTTGGATAGATCCAGAGCCTGCCGAAAAATTAGGGTCTCTAAATGCTTTCATGGTTATATAATTTTTAAAGAACATAGGTGTTAAACCAATGTATCGACAAAGATAAGTAGGACATTGTTAATGAAGGAGGTGACTATAACACAAACAATATTATGAGTATGTTACTTATATGACGTATCATATATAATACAGTTTTCACTTTATTATAGGATACGAATAAAAAATGAAAGATATTAAACTTACAAATATTGAACAATAAAAAAATAATTATGTATGAAATATACATGTACAAAATTACCAGCTCTACTAGCAACATGTACAAAAATACCATTTTTTATGGTAAGATGTTAGTATTTTTCTTTAAAATAAATTTTTTATGGTAAGATGTTAGTATTTTTATTTAAACTAAATAAATTTAGTGAGATTAGAGGATGCATTACAATTTACAACTTGTGATCATGGGTGTATGGGTTTACATGCTTCCATACCATATTTATTCAATATTGCTTTGAAATATTTAGTTTGAGATATAAAAATTCTTATTTTTGTTTTCTAAATTTATGTTTTAAGGAATAATGAAAGTTCTCCAAGGATAGATATTTAAAATTCTTTTTGCATAGCGGTTGCAAAATTTTACTCCTGGAATCAACGTCACCCTAAAAAATTATGTAATGAACATATATAAAAATGATCAACAAATTGTCATTTTCAGCTTTGATATAGAGATTGTCGTTTGTTGTTCCTTCTTAAAACCTTATTGTTGTAGATATTTATCGATTCTTGATTAATAGGCCTAAGATTCCTATTTTAATCCATAGAGAGATTTATTTAATTTACACACATGGCCTTTGTCTTCTGATAGTTGAAATCCTTCTGGCTACGTAATGTATACTTCTTCCAGTAAGTTTCCATTTAGGAATGCTGATTTGACATCCATCTGATAAATTTTAAATCTTTTGTAGCTTTTATAAGATAATAACATTCTTATAGCTTCAAGTTTGACAACTGTTGCAAAGATTTCTTCAAATCCAATCCCTCTACTTGAGCATACCCTTTGCATACTAGTCTACCTTTGTTCCTAACTACTTGTCCATATTTATTTAACTCATTCCTGAATACCCACTTAATTCTAATCACATTCTTATCTTTGAGTCTTGGCACAATTTCTCATGTCTTATTCTATTCAATTTTGTCTAATTCTTCATTCTTATTATAGAACCAAAGTTCATCTTGATACCGTTGTGCAAAATATTGGGGTTCCATCATGGAAAGCAAGGAAAATTTTGCTTGACTATAAGTTACTATAAATTTCCTTTTGGTTTGAACTCATGATTCTTTAGTTCCAAGTATTTGACTATCTAGATGGTGCTTTTGGACATACCTGGATGGAGTCATTGGGTGTAGCGATTCTTCCTCTTCTTTTTCCACTTGTTCTTCATAATATTGTTCTTCTTCCTATTTTAATTCTTCACTTGCTTGTGGTTGACTTTGAGGAAATCCTTCATCTACTTTTACATTAATTCTTTCACTACTTTGCATTGTATTATGCTATAGCATCTATAGCCCTTTTTTTTGTATGCATACCATAGAAAAATTCCTTCCTATGTTCTAGAATCATATTTTTCTAGATTGTCTTAATTTATCTTTATATAACACTTTCTTCCAAATACCTTGAAATGTTTTATTGTATTTGATTTTCTCTTCCATAAATCATAAGGTGTCTTTGTGTTGTTTACCGTTATTTGTGCTCTATTCAAGACATAGACAACTGTGGAGACTACTTCTCCCCAAACAATTTCAGGTATATTTGATTCATCAAGCACTGTTCTAGCCATTTCTTGCATTGTTTTGTTCTTTATTTTAGTGACTCAATTTTCCTAAGGTGTCTCAGCAACTGATAATTATATTCTAATCCCATGAATTTCACAAAATATATTAAAGTAATTGGAAGTAAACTCACCTCCTCGGTCTGACCTCAAGCATTTAATTTTTAGACTGTATCATTTTCAATAAGAGGCTTAAAGTCTTAAACCTCTCAAATGCCTCATATTTTTTCTCTAAGAAATGTGACCCATGTAATTCTTGTGTAGCCATCAATGAATAATATAAAATATCTCTCAACTTCCAAAGTTTGTGTTATCACAAAAAAAATGATCATCTATCCATAATTTACTAGATGGATCAAAGTACACCATGTAGGGCCAATTTTACCATAGTAATTTGCTTTCATGGTGAGAAATTACTTAATAAACCACATTTGTTAAGAAATTTATTATTAAACTGATGAATAATTAAATAAATCACTATTTGTTTAGTTATCTTCTAGGAATAATTAATTAAACCATTGTTTAATTAATATTCCTTGTCACATTTGACCCAGATATGAGAATTAAATAGATATATCATTAATTATCTTATTTTTCTCTAGGAATAATTAATTAATCACTAATTAGTTATTATTCCTTGTCAAGTTTGACTAAATCCTTCAGAAATAATTAAATAAATAATTATTTGTTTATTATTCCTTCACCCTATTTCTTGAGATAAATAAATCATTTATTTATTTATTATTTCTAAACAAAAGTTTAAATACTTTTCCCTCTAACCAAATATAATAAAATATTTCAAATGGTTAATTCTAGAATGGGGTTAATAATATTTTAGTATTGTTCATTATTTGAGGATAACATAATATTTTGTTATAAATAGAAGGGGTTTCCATTCATTCTTCACTTTTGATTATTTTCATTGTTGCACCCACTATTGCAGCTTTGATTATTATCATTGTCGCACACCATCTTCTTTTTCATTCGAGTTCTTATTGACATCAAACATTTTTCTTGCTGGGTTTTACACATTATAGAGGAGAGAGACTCTACAAAAGTTGAAGACATTGAGGATAGCCAAGAACCCATCCCATAGAGGGGGACTGTTAACATTATTTGTTCCTTTCATAGGTGTTGTTTAATAAATATATTCTTTATATATCTCGTTTCCATTGGATTATTGGAGTTATTTGCACTTATTTTATTATTCCATTTTGTTGTTTAACTATTTCTATGGCATAGATCAGGGCTTTGGCAGGTTTTGTTTCTATCAATTGCTGCAGACCTGCACTGTTTAAAACCCATTTTCATTGTTAGGGTTGTTTGTCATCCATAACCTCAAGTGGTTTTTTTTCGTACACATTCGATAAGAAAACACAATAACAATTTGGCAACTTCACTGGGGTTTTCTAATCATCGCTAACATTTGGTGACTCCACTGCATTTTTAATTCTGATCCGAAAACCTGGGTGACCTTCAGTTTTCAGCTTACAGTTTTTCTTTTTCAATCTGTTAATGTTGTTTAATAGCTTTCTAACCCTAGATCAGTCAAATTTATAACTTCAGTAAGTTTTCTGGTCTTTTCTGCAACTCAGAGGAACCAGCCATGACAGAGACAAAAAAAAATTCTGAGACTTGCCAACCTAGAATCAAGGCACAAAAATCACACTTTTTTGCCCCAAAAGTGTGATATGGAGGTCCAGAGCACACTTTCTAGCCCAAAAAGTGTGATATCCCAAGAATTAGGTCAGCACCTACGATTTTTAGGGTTGTTGGGATTTTTTCGATCTGTTCCTGGGTTTTGTCGAGAGTTGTTTGTTGGGTTGGTTGACCACTGCCTTACCCCGCTTAGGCCTTTATCTACTTTGAATTTCTCTTCGAAGTAAAATTTATCCCCTCGGGGCTTCTAGTACGCTTCCACCTTTATAAGAGGAGTTTAGCTGAGTAACAAGTCTGATTTTTGCAGAGCTTTCAGCCATATTTTCCAGATCTATACCTTCCTGTTTCAGATCTTCAAATATAGGTTGTTTCCATCCAAAGTTTTATCTTAAACCTTGTTTGGTCATTTTCCTTAGGGTCCCATTGTTTTCCCTAGGCTTCACACCCATACCCCTATCTTTTTGCAGCAATTTTCCTCCCTAGTTTTTTGATGTTGATACACCACTTTCCAGCAGCATAGTGTCATTTGATCCCAGTCACACCGATGCTTAGATCTCTTGGCCTTTTTTGTGTGTTTTCAGTTGATTTTGCCACCAACTAGCATAGTGTTTGCAAAATCAGTTTGGGTGGGGTTTAGAAAGTTGATTTTTTGTTCATTTTCTATTTTTAATTTTAGTTTATTTCAACAATCTTTTTCTTTTTTCAAACATGACATGGTCTTAATTAATAAACACATGAGCACACCTTAAGCGAAGGGTGTTTGGTTTACAACCAAGCCAAGACTTAACTTAATTAATTTATCTCCCCACACAAAGACAAAAACATCTTGTTGATCTCCCTTCACCATTTCTATGTCACTTGTGTCTTACAACCATTGCGTTACTAAGGCATTTGTCATGGAGACTCTTAGGCCTTCATCCCCAATTTCCGCTTGGGAATATTACTCCTTCCCGTAGGGTTCGCATTTATAGTCCCCTAAGTCCCCATACCAACTCCTCTTCTGGTTTATCTAATTCCTCATCTGATTCCAAGCCTCCTTCACCACATACCATCATCATGTCAGGACCCACTACAGGAGCAGGAACCCAACATAGTGTTGGCTCTGGTTCTATGTTGGTGGTCATATCTAGCGGAACCGTCTCAGGAACCATTTCGGTAGCTCCCATGCTACCTTCCATGGTTGGGTTAAGCCTCCTAGATTTTAGCTAGTTGATTAATGACCTTATACACCACAATGCTGGTTGGACATCTATGTCGACTAATCTCCTCTTCGACATTTCCAAGTTTCAGGGTAATTCTGAAGAGGACCCTACCAATCATGTCTGCTCCTTCCACATGTGGTTTTCATCCAATTCCATTACCGATGATTCCATTCGTCTTCGGTTTTTCCAATGCACGCTCACTGGAGATGCTACAAAGTGGTATGTCGACCAGCTTGCCACCTCTCATTCCATTTTCATGATGCTTTCTAAAGCGTTCCTCTCATATTTTCAATTACCTCTCTAATACGACACTAGTATAGAGCTCTTGACCACATTCTGTCAATCCTTTGCCACCCGTCTTTCCGATCTATCCAAGAATGGCATAGAATGAGGAGCATGTGACTTGCTCCACCTTTTGAAGGTCGTGTATACCTCGATTTGTTTCTTAGGACTCTTCTAGCACATATTTCCAAAGATGTCACGTCATTTTCCTCAGATAGAGGAAGATGGTCTCCAGACTACTTTGAGATATGACTTGATTTATGCTCAATCCGGTTATGTCTATATCATTATATGATACCTCCCCCATCCTCGTGGTGCCAATGCACCGGGGGCATCTCACGCTACCGACAATATCGTTGGAGCTATTTCACATCCTTCACCATATGCTCAGTAGAGTTATGGCTATCCATAGGGGCACCAGTTCCTCTAACACTTATGCCCCTCCTTCCAACAACGTGTATTCAGGAAAAATCACATATTATGCATTCAGCCAACCACATTAGCAGATGTTAGGGCGAGTTAGTGCTCAACCTGTCTACTAGACCATTTCCCCTTCACAATCTTATACCTATGCACTATTGAGTGCTCTAGTACCTTAGGAATTAGCACCATAACCTCCCATGTATCCTCAGCTCCAACAGCCACCACCCCCTCAGGGTCAAGTTTTTGCACAGTAGAGTACGACCTATCCCTAAAATTTGAAGAAAAATAACAAAGGGAAAGGTAACAAGGGTAACTAGGGTAACGAAGGTAATTAACCTAATGAACCCAAGGGGAACCAACCTAACACCAACAACCAGCAACAGAGTGACTAGCTATTACACAATATTTTGTCACTGTCCCTGTACTCCTTGTTCCTTGATCCTGGAGCACCTATACAGTGAACCCCACATGCTTTACCTTCATGAAGATACACCCATTGTGTCCCTCTTCATGAGCAGATCATTTCCCCTTTGCACCATTTCCCATGAAACTTATGTTTTGCCCAGTTTACAAGACCGGTGCTAATGGCCTTTGTCTCCCCCACGCCGATGTGCAGAGATTAGCACTACTCCACACATTGACTGGAGTGACTGAGCTATGTTTCAGTCACTTCGGTCCTGTTATGGAAAGTTTTTTAAATTAGAGCTGAAGCTCCTAGCTCTATAAGCTTCGTAATAGAAGTTTGGTCAACGGTTTGGCTAGATGGGGTCGAGGATGATAGTTTGGGCTCCTTTCCCCTATAATGATGCAACTACCTCAAGGGATAAGTCCTTCTTCCATGAGAAGAGGATCCATCTTCCATCCATATTTCCTATATAAACCTCCCTTCTTCCCAAGCACAAGCTAGTCATAGTTGATGGTTTTCGCTGAGCGTGAGTGTTATAGTTGCAAAGTGTTGATGCTATTTTGGAGTAGACAATAAAGCCATTACTAGTCGTAGCTATTTATATGTGTTGAGGGATAAGTGTGTTTTGGTTTGGAGTGAAGCCTAAAGGGGAGAGCCTTTAAACTATTTTTGTTTGAAGCCATCATGGAATGCTAGCAAAAGTGTGTGGAAACCTGGTCTTGTCAGAGAAAGACTACAACATCAAGACGAATGGTTGTAATCTCTCTTTGATATTAATATATGCAACTATCGATTGATTTCCTACATGTTTTGTAATATTACATATCCATGTCCTAATGCTTCTTGACTCGTTAAGTAGGTTGAATTACAATTTGTCTATTATTATGTTTGTGTTCTATTGTTGTTCACTTATTTTAGGAGCTTGAAGAAGGAAGCGAGATATTGTTAGAGTGAGCAAGCGAGGACATCATTAAGTAGGTTAAGCTACCAAGAGGTAGGTCCTCTTGATTAATTCTAACCTAAGGAAATCTTCCATAGAATGTATCCTTTGTGGCTAGACCCATTATTAAGCTAGAGGAATTCGTTCATGTCCGCATTTATAATTTTACTTCACCATAATTGGTGACTCCACTGGGGAGATCCCATCTTTTTGTTTGTTTTGGATTTCATGATTTCGTGAGAAATTTTCTAGTTTCACGTTTTCCATTTGGTTCTGTTTCTTTTCTCCTACTTACTCACCTCAGTCCAAAATTCATAGTAGCAGATCTGGTCCCTATTTTGAATTTTTATTTTATTTTTCCTTAGTTACCTTAACCAGTGTGCTTAATCTGCTATCAGTCGCACCGACCAGTGTGAATCACTGAGGAAAAGTCTCGCCGACCAACGCGAATCCTTGAGGAATAGTCACACCGACCAATGCGAATCCCTGAGGAACAGTTGCGCCGACTAGCCTCTAGCACTTGTTGTCAGTTAGGCAGTCGTGTCGATGCCTATAAGTGAAGATTAGGGCTTGACTCCAATCTTGGCCAGTGTGTTCCGCTCTTGTGTTTTTGACCCCGTAAGCCTTTTTAACTATTTTCTTCCTGATTAGAAAGCTACTTTTCATTTGGTTTTGCTTGCATGTTAGCTTCTCAACTTGCTATTTGATTGATTGAGTCATTGAGTGGCCCGCGACATTAGGGCATCTAGTTGGTCGCCCATTCAACAAATTTTGGACTCACTAAGTCTGGTTGTGGGTGTGTTTACTCCTTGCATTTGTTTTTTGGTCCTTTTACGACATTGACCACTTTTCGTACAAGTTTGAAAAAGTTTCATTTACTAGATTGAACGTCTCTTTCCAGCATAGATTAGATTGTTGGCCTTGTGTTTGGTAAAGTCGGTGCTTCATTGATCTGAATGAACTTCTCTTTTCATGTTTTTATCTACTTGAAAAGCTCATTGTTCTTAAAAAAATTTCATTGAAAGATTGTATGAAAAAAATTTGTTTCATTGTTTCATGAGAAAGTGTGAAATTCTAGCCTGTTGCATCATTGTGTTACGAAATTTGCATCCTTTTAAAGACTAGAATTACAACAGCATTTGAAAAAGAAGAGAATTTTTCATTTTCAAAGGACTAATAGATAAGTGCTTGTCAAGAAATTAGGAATTGGAATGCATTTTTCATTAGTTTATTTTTTGAAAAAGTAAGGTAGTGAAAGATCATTTCGTTTTCAATTGCTTGATTGTTTGCATATGATTGAGTAGTTTCTACCCTCTCTAGTGTAGGCATTTCATCAAATTGAAAGGGTCTTGTCCCATTTAGTTTCATTTTAAGTTTTTCGAGTAGCATCACCAAGACCTGAAAACTGAAACTTAACTCAAGATCAACTCTAAAATGAATTCAATTAACCTAAGGTGCATTTGAAATTAACGATCATATCTAGAAGGTATAGGCTAGAGACATGTTCGAGCGTCTTTAAACCTAGCAGTTGTCGTTAGCTTCGGAATTAGACAACGCTAGAAAGGATTTTTGCTCCCCGTACTGTCGAGTATATGGCGGGAGACCCCACTAGGTTGCAATCCCTTTATCCTTAGGAAGCTGAGTCAGCCACCTTGCGAACACGATACAACGAACACAACATTCGGGGAGATTACCTGCTCGTACTTCTTGGTTCGCAAGGAGGTATTCTATAGTTCATGATTGCCTAGTAATCCTATTTACCTAGATCATCCAGAGAAATCATTTTATATTTTTGACTCATTAAATTTAAAATATCATTCGAGAACTTGTCCTTTCAAGCTCATTTCCAATCAAAAGTGATAGAGTCATATTTGTTTCTTTCTCAACTCTTAAAAAATGAAAGAAAATCAGTCTTTTATGCGTCTTAATAATTGATTGCCCATGATCCAAAACATCTTGTTAGTCTTTTTTACCAAATCGTGAGTTCCCTTAAAAGGACATTTTTAAATCCTTGAAGTTATTTGTTCTGTCGACTAAGACAAGGTCATCGTGGCTAAACCGTCTGGTTCACCCAATTCCTCTTCCTCTCCTCCATCTAAAATTTTGTCTAAGGAGTCATTTCCTAAGTTATCAAAGTCACTTGAGGACCAAAATGTTTAACTCGCAATTGTTTTGAGTGTTCAACCATTGCCATCTTGTCCTCTGCCTGCTTTCGATTCAGGGTCATCTGCTGATCTTGGCCAGGAATCTCCAGAAAATCTCGTTCGAACTCCAGAGAAATTGCCGACCACTGACAGTCAGATTGGACTAGTTATCTATCCTCTGAACCCTATGTTTGACGGTGTTGAGATATCACTACAGTGTCCTTACAGTTCATACGAATAGGCGAGTGTTCCTTTGGAACTATCCCCCAACACATATTCGACCATTCTTTGTCATTTGTTTTCAAACATGGAACCCGAAGGCGATGCTCTAGTCACATCTCTGGATGAGTCCAAAGTTTCTAATCCACACACTATTGAGGGGGAAGAATTGAACTTGCAGTTCCCTCCTGAGGGTTTCCCTTATTCAGAAGGTATTCCCACCAGTTTACCACCCAACTATGTGTCTTTGGGGCACTTAGTTTCAGGCAAACTTAGTGCCTCATCACTCTACCATAATCCTATATGGGCATCAAGTGTCAGGCCTATGTTAGGTACATTCATCACGAACACGACTTCCCAACAGGTTGTTACTTCAATCCCGGTGCAACCCACCATGCCAAATACCCTTATATCATCGATCCCAGTTACACGTCAGTCACAACTAGCAGTTTCAAAGATTGGCTTTGTCAGTTCTTCTATCCCATTAGTCAATGGCCAAATTGTACCATCGCCTGGGTGGCAGAACCTAAATGTCTCTATGGTGTCAGGCGCCACTAATGTGAGCAGATCACAAGATTACATGCTTGGTATAAACCAACCCTCTTCTGGTATTATTTATAACCCTGCTGATCCTATTGGATCAATCAATGCCCAGTACCAACAGGTTCAGAATCTCATTGATCTGTCTGGATCGAGCAATGTTCAGTATCAGCAGCCCTATGGGGCTCAGGTCCAATACCAAAATCCTTACATTCGATATGATTCTCAAGGATTGGTTAATCAACCTTACACCTTCCAATCTGGGTAGTACATCCAGCCTGGATACAACCAAATTCAATTCGGTAATTTCCTAGGCACTATTCAAGTACCCTTGCAATAGCAAGGACAACCTTTACAACAACCAGAGTAGCCTTTGTTACCACAAGGGCAAACTTTGTTGCAACAAGGGCTCTCCGTGCAACACCAAGGGCAAATTATCCCGCAGTAAGGTCTCCTGCAACAACCGCAAGGCCAATCCTTATAGTAGTTGCAGTAAGCCACACAGAACCATATGCAATATGCTCCGCATACCTCTCAACCCATATCCTCACAGGGTCAACCTCTGCAAACCCAAGGACGAATTTTGCAACCACAAGGTCAGCCCTTGCAACAACAAAACCAACCAAGGTGGCAGCAACCCTTGTATACATACCAACAAGGTCAACCCTTGCAAGGGAAGGGTCAAGGTCAAGCCCTGCAGCATCAGGCCCAAAATCCTCTTGTCCTAGGTCAACAGGTTCAAAATCTTGTCAGCCAAGGGCACCAGGTACAAAACCCCTACGTCCAAGGGAAACACGTGTATCAACCTTATGCCCAAGGACTACAGGTCTAGAACCCTCTTATTCAGGGACAACAGGTTCATCAGCCCTATGTTCCAGGATAGTAGTCCCCACATCCATATGTCCAAGGTCAATAGGCTCAACAACTTTTTAACCCATACATTGCCTATCAGCAACCCATGCTGACAGTTTCAAGGTGTTCAAGGTCAAAATCCTCCCTATGGTCAAGGTAATCCGCAATGGGGGTAGCCTCAGATGCCATATGGCCAAAATCCTTAGCAGCAAGGATGGGCTCCTCCTTATAGGCCTGCCTATCAACCTCCCATGTCTTTTAACACTCAAATACCTTTCTTGGCTACACTCGAGTTGCCAGATGTATCGCACCTTACGAATGATATGATCCTTCAACCGTCATATTGGCCTCTGGTGTCGTCCAAGATACCAAGTGATTTCCCAAAGTTCAATGGAAAAGTTAAAGAATATCCTCAAGCCCATGTGATGACATATCACCTTTGGTGCTCGTCGAACTCGTATGTGGATGATTCCATTTGTCTTCATCTTTTCCAACAAACCCTCACGGGTGCTGCAGCGAAATGGTACATCAAGCTACCTTGAAGTACTTTCCATGACTTTAATTCATTAGCCATGGCTTTCCTCACACATTTTCAGTTTCCAGTTCACTATGAAACTGGAACCTATTTGCTCACATCAGTTAAGCAAGACACTGCGACGTACATCTCTGAACATATCGATTAATGGAGATGTAGATGTCACTTGATCAAATTTGAGATAGTTGATCAGGTGCTCACTGAATGGTTTACCAAATTATTCGTAGCCCCAATTGCTCGCGATATAGCTATGGGTGGATGTGTCACTGAAGAGCAAGCCATCGCTCATGCCCAATACTTGGATCTGGTTTACTCTTAGTATAGCACTTTATAAAAATTGTTACCTGATGCTCTGTGGCCATCATCTGATCCTGCAACATCAAAGTCACCAGGTGTTCCTCCCGTCTATGAAGTTATTGGTTCAGTATCCCATACCCTTTCTAAAACTTCTTCCAAACAGAAGTCGGTCTCGAATTCTTCTCCTAATAGTTCATCTCAGAATCCACCTGGCCCTAGTAAAACCTCAGAGGTCCACACTATCTAGTCTACCGCAGTGGACAAGTCCTCGAAAGGAAGAAGAAAGGCAAAGCTAAAGTTGATGCCCCAAAACAGGGTCCTCCCATATTATCTACTAGTGAGTCTTCGCAATAGAAACCCAAGTATCATTGCCTCATTTTCGAGGAGGATCCCTACACTAAGGATTTTCCTCGATGATTCGAAGTTAGTTGCCTGCTCAAAGGGACCCTTGCCATCCTTAAAGAGGCATTTCCATCTCAGTAGACCCAAATGGTAGACCAACCCCGATCTACTTCCTCTGAATCTCAAGTGTTCATAATGAGCACACCAATTAATGTGGGTACCCAATCAAAATATTACCAAACTCTACCCTGAGAAAGAAAAAGAAGTTGTACCTTCTTCTTCTACCCTGAGTTCTGGCCCTCTGCAAATCAACTGCCTTAACCCTAATTCTGCTACGTGGCCACCCTCTCGAGGTGTGTTTCAGAAATCCTTGTATAATCCCAATGCCTGAGCCACTCAACCCTACAATATTATTGAGGATTTCACTCAGGCGCTGTCAGCCATGTCGGCTCTCAAGGTACTCCAAATATGCCCATCGTAGTGGAAATATTTGATGTCAGCTATTGGGGGCATCGATCCCACCGATTCTAATTTGATATGTTTTGATCTGGAGAACCATGTTCCACAACTCCCTCATTAGATTTCCTTTCTTATTTAGGTAGTCATTAATGAGAAGACCATCCACCGTACTGTCATCAATGAAGGTGCTTCGACCTGCATCATGTCAGCTGCATGTTGGAAGGCTATAGGTTCCCCTGCAATGAACTAGTCTCCAAACACTTTGAAAGCTTTCAATGGGTGTGATTCGCAACCCTTTAGTGTCTTACCTAACCTTGCCATCACCGTGGAAGGTGATGAGCCCCAAAATTGGTAACTTGTTGGGCTCATTTGGCCTAATTATCCTTGTTCAGTCCTTGTTCAAATCCTTCATTTTCCATAGCTTATGCATTATTTTCAGTATGTTTATGTCATTTGTACGAATAAGGGAAGTCACTCTTCCTAGGTGGCTAACACGTGCTTATTTCAGGTCTTTTGACACATATTGGAGCAAAATCGAGTAATCATGGGCTAAAAGATAGCCAAGCCTGAGGTGAGGATTTGTAGGGGGTTGTCTATGGCATTAAATAACCCTTCCTCGTGATCTTCACCCCCAACTCCGAGCTCCAAAGACCACCAAAACCGAATCTAGAATGTAGCCAAGCAGAATTTAGAAGGGCCTGTATAACTCACAGTTTGGACAGCCGAGTTCCACAGATTGAGGAGGCCAACTAGGTCCCTCGTGATGTATAAATGTTGAGGCCTCAGCCTTCGTAAGGGACTTTTGAAACTATTGTGTATTTT